>WPIO01000010.1:4467500-4572500 GCA_009760855.2 Cristatella mucedo | reverse complement strand
CCGTGTTACACAGCTGGTCAATTGGCCTGCCGCTTACTGCCACGATGTCTGTACATAATTTTGTTATTGGTATGGCTATAAATGACTGCGATTACTGAAGTGAGAGCTTTTTTCGCACAGCACTTTGGACATGCCATTTGGACATGGACATTGTGTCTTAGCCGAAATTCTTCACGTTTTAAAGTGCACTAGGAACAACCACTGGTGGGCAGATCAGGCATGTCAGTGGCGGGCACTAAAACACAGTTTTTCAAGAGATCCTTTGATTGGCTGAGCAGCTGAAGAAGGATTGCATAATGATAACGTCATCACCAAATCATCATAGGGGTGGGTGAAATATGCCTTGCCTTTAAATAATGACTTACGAATTATTAAATAAAATGCTAACTCACTAGCTGCATATTTGAGCCAAGAGCACCAATCTCAATTGTGGAATGCCAAAATACTTGGTTATCTCGGTAATCAACGTGATCGTTTCCGTAACAAAGTCTATTGCATTCAAAGTGTTGGACCGCTGCCTTTCTCTGACTATTCCTTTCTCTGACTTGTCCTATTCGTCCTTCTTTGCAAGGCTTACAGCAGAAAACTGGATTATGATTCTAGTGTCCCGAGTAATGAGAACGAAAGATTGAGTTCCTTAGTCACTCTGTGTTGTGTAATGTAATGTATCTCCAGCTGTAACTCTACAAAGATTATGTGGGTATTACGCAGCTTGAACTTGCGGAATTCTTAGCTTACTGACAGTTACTTGACTCAGTACACGTGCTTTCGGTGGTTCGACTTGGATGTAAAATTCCGCTCAGAGGCTCTAGGTAAGGTTATGTCTGGAGGATTGTATAGCGATCACGTAATCAAGTTATTGGTCTAATTAGCCGGATTTACTGCTCTGACCTATGTGATGGTCCACTTTCCATCATAGGCATGTGATTTCCTCCGAATGAGTTCTCTGGCTCCCTGTCAATCAACGGATCGACTTCAAGGTTTTGTCGCTCACTTTTAGGTCCCTTCATTCTTTGGCTACAGCCTTTCTCTTAGATCTGCTCCCCCACTAGGCCAAGCATCGTACCACCTGCTTTTCGGAATCCAACAGTCCAATACCTCGTACAAACCTCAAATCCTTTAGAGACCGTGCATTTAGTTCGTATTCTCCCCAAGCCTGGAACTCATTACCGACTTTCGTCAGAACATCCCCTGGCTTGACCACATTTAAAAAGAACCTAAAAACACACCTATTGTGTGCTTATGCGTGCTGATACTGTGCATGCTGCCACTACCCACACATGCATGCTGACCCAGTGCATGTCACTCCTAGCCATGTTATTCATGTTGTTTATCAAGCATGATATTACTCACCATTCAATCGCGTTTCCCTTTGCAGCAAATGTAAAGCGCCTAGAAAGAGATTGAGTTCTCTGAGGGCGCTTTATCAAGTGCATTATTATTATTATTATAGTTATTCTAGCAGGGGCGTTATACATTGCTGTCACGTGCTCTACCACTGTCGGCACACCTTCGCGTCTCGTTGCTACAACTAGGATCGATCGGCTTCGCTTCGAGGCGCTAGCTCAACAGGTAACCGGGTCTCGCGAATAACTACGATACAGCTGCCATTTTTACAATAGGCGTCACGCAAACTACTTGATTCCAACTTATAGCAGACCGGTGTTCCGAGTTAAACCAGAAAATTTCACGCTATTTCGAAAGCTCGTACTCTTGCGTCGGTCACCAATGGCCCGGCCCGGCCCGGCCGCTCTGAATTTTTGGACTACGATGCTGCTGGAATTTCCCCAGTAAGCTTCGCGAAACTGCGGCTCTGATTTCAAATTATAGAGAACAAGTGTTCTGGGTGTAGCCACCACATTTTGGGATTGCGCATTCGCGTTCTCGAGCCAAGGCCGACTGCCCAACCCAGCAAAACGTCCTGAATATTTAAACTGAACTAGAGCTGTCACTCCAACAGTTAGCGACGCGCAATTTTGGTTTTTAGATAACGTTATAAAGAACGTTATTCCGAGTTAACTCACGAAATTTTGTGCGATTACGTCTGCGAATTCTAATTAAATGGCCGCCAACGGCCCGGCCAGCGAGCTGCCACGAAAATTTGAAGTATGATGCAATTTCGAACCTGCCATCTCCAAAGTTAAGGTTCGTGCAATTGTGGTTTCAAGGCATAATTACTACACTCGGCGATTCAAGGTAACAAAAATATTTAATGCCGGTCGTTAGAGGTTTTCTAGTGCAAATCGGGTTCACCGGCCGGCTGACGACCTTCTCTCCGGAAATAACTAGCTACTCGAAAAGTTATTCCTGAGACGATCGTTCTTTGCTTATATATATATATATGTATATATATATACATATATATATATATATATATATATATATATATATATTCAGTCAATCCATCCAGCTTAAACAAGAATAATACTGAGAAAAGTACACAACCGGAGCGTTTTCACGTGCTAGCGCATATTCGCTTTAATAAGTCATCTCGCCAACGCCGCACAGTGTTTCTTTTACACCAAAAATTCCTAAATAAATTGTCGCTACAAAGCTCTTGAAGCACATTTAAGATAATAAACTATCAGGAAATATGTAGAGATGCAGTTAATAATCATATCAAATATTTAGAAGATAAAGTAGGTACGCCAGCTAAGGATAACTAAAAGTTACTCGACCTAATATTTGAGAAGTCGGGACTGCTACAGGTTCACACTAATCTAATTTTAGAAGAAAGGGTCAATAATTTGACGCGTTCTATTAGAAGAGACTACATTTTCTTTCGATTCCTGACTTTCACAGGGATAAAAACGCTGAAACTTTGCGTGTTTGACGTAGGTCACATGCTAAAGTGCGTTTCGGCATTCTGGGCGAACAATGCGAAGAGAGCTTTGATCGAGCGACCAAAGTTCTGACATCGTGGCAGGGATAACCGTTCCGTGGGATCACAAAAATTTTTGTTCAGAAAATCAGCGGGCGGCTCCTCGACTTGCAGCACGAAATGATGGTCTAAAGAATTTCCACATTGATTTCGCACATTACTTCACGGCACCTCGCACGTACCATTCAAAGGAATAGAGCGAACAGCAGCAGCAGCAGCAGCAGCAGCAGCAGCGAGTGATGGCACGGTTTTTGCGTGCTCAAGGCGAGCAGAGAAACGATGTCGCAGAGTGTCTACGGACGGTGTTTTTAACAGTACGCAAGGTCCAAAGAACCGGTCGAAAAGATTCCTGAGTGTTCACGTAAATGAACAAAGATCACCCCAAGAACCTATGAAATATGGGCTACCTCAGGGTTCCACTGCTTCTGCCACTGACTTCTCGGCACCGTGGCGTGCCGCAGACTGCTTGCACTGGCCCTAGCAACCTCGTAGTACTCGCACGGCGTCGCACGCGAGAAGGACGAAGAGACGCAGAGAGAGCCAGGCAGTAGCGAGCCAATTGCCGAGGCGTCCCGATTGCTCCCCTCAAGCAGAGCTGAGCCGGCGTCTTTCGAGTGCGTTTGGTTTCTACTTCCAGCCCCGGTCCCTGCCGGACCCTGTCGTTTCATGTCGTCTTATCTCTTAGCGGCACGGTGCATGCGACTGTGCTGGGCGCTCTGGGATTCGTTAGCGAGCCGCTTGCTAAGAGTGCACGTGCCCCCCCCGTCTCTTAATTAAGGGCTCAGCCGGATGCTTCTTAGGGTATCGCTTTATAGATCCGGTAAGTGGCCCAAATTCGACGAAACGGCCTGCCATTTGAGTGCGCTTGCCTGCGTGCAGGTCTCTAGCTAGCGACTTTAAAGTGTTGCCCTACTGACATCTGCGTCATAGAGCAGTGCACTGGGAGCGAAAAATGTTGGCTGTTGCAATGCCCTCAACACCAGCCACCGCTGGCTGCGAAGCTCACAGCGGTATGCGAAAAGCGCCGGTGATTGCTTTTCCTTTCCTCACCTGCTGCTGCTGCTAGCGCTGCTTGCATTTCAGCCTGCCAACCACGCGCCAAGAAGCTTTCGGCCTTTCGAGCGAGCGACAGCTCGCTGCTGCTTCGGCGACCACGCCCACTACGTAGTAGCTGCTGCGGCTGCTACTACCGCTACTACTACTTAGCTGATTTAACAGCAGCCTCGTTTGTCTAGCGGCAGAAGAGCCTCGACGGCTAACACTGTCGCTTCCATTTGGCAATAAAGGATCGCCCGCTGCAAGATTCGAACCGACGATCTCGGTAGTGAAGAGCTACTAGTCCATGCAAAGGAGCTCACTAAGCTATATCGGCGAGCTCCAGCGAGTATTTCCGCGGAGGACAGGCGGATGGCGAAATCCAACAGCAGTGCGGAGCTTTTAGCACGTTCAGCCGATTAAAGTCTTGCGAACTTGCCAGCACTATGCGACTAGTGTCGCGGCTTGAAGCTCAGCGGCCAGCAACTCTGGCGAGCTCATTACAAATAAGGTGGAATGCTGCCGCTTAAGATGATGCTTAATGATGCAAGGCAACCTTAAAGACACTTACCAGTTGTTATCAATGATAGCAACATTTCTCTTAATTAAGGTGCACCAATGATGATGAATCGAGCTCTCGATTCCGTTTTGGAGCCTAGTTCAGAGGTCAGTCTGACTGCTGATGTTTCATATAGCCACGTCTTGAAATAGGCTAAAGAGCCACAAATGGAGAAAATTATTCAAGTTACCAAATTTTTGTTTTTGCAACTTTCGACGGACAAGCGTTTTCGTTATGCAATCCGCAGTTTCGGCAACGGCTTATGACCGATACGAGATCTAAAATATGAAGACAAATGTAATGATATAGATATGTAATATAAATATACGGTGAAACCAGGAGTCTGAATCTGTAGCGTAGTTGTGCTGATCAAAGCGACGCACAGCCTCGAGGTGAAACAAGTTTGAGTTTTTAGCATTGGAACTTCGCTGCCAAAGAACAGCCATTCCGTTATTGCAGCTATGTGACTACGACGAAGTTTCTCGATCTTGTACTTGGGATCAAAGAAGTTCACTTCCATAGCCCATGGTAGCCGGTGACTGCATGAAACTGCCTAAAACAGGATAAGGTTTCTCAGAAAATCGACACTGAAAAGTTTTCAGCAAAGACGGTATTGATTTGATAGTTTAATGTTGCTGAATGACGCAATTCAAGGTGAAACAGGCATCGAGCGCTGGTAAGGACCACTTGTTGTGGTATTGAGCAAAGTATTGAAATAAGTAAGAATATTTTGAGCAGCTTTTGCCTTTCGATTGGTGGTGATAGGGATCACTAGGTAAGGAGCTAACCTAGGAGCGGTTAAGGCAGAGGTCTGAAAACTCCGGCCTTTAGGCCCGATGCGGCCTAGCTAGTGCTCCAGTCAGGCTTCGCGGCCTCCTAGTCATTTATTGATGGATCCGTAGCCTAATTGAGTTGTCGCGGTTTTCTTCCCCTTCACTACAGAGGTACTTTGACTTAAGAGTATTCCAACTAACGAGATTCCGAGGCACGAGCCGCCTCTCTGCCGCTTTTAGCTTTGAGTTGAGAGCTAACTGTTGTTGTTCTTGATTTTGCTTCTCGCGTTTCTAACGTATAAAGTGGGCGTAGCGGCTACGCCCACTCCCGGCCGGGCAGAGTGGGCGTGGTTTCTTCTGGCACAGTGTGCCTTTTTGACCTCCTGAAATGGCCTAGCAGTCCGAAAAGTTTGCCGACCTCTGGGTAAAGGAGATAGTTGACCGTCGACACCAGCATTTTTGGATTGAGCATCTGCGATTCAACAATGTTGTTGTAGAAGCTAGACTTGGCCTTTGCTAGGATCGATTGGTACGATCTACAGCAGTCCTCATATGCCTGTTGATGGACAGTCAGTTATGCGGTAAGCCATGGATCGTCTGGGCGAGGGCACACGGTGCCCTTAGTCATAGGTGCAAACTCGTCGATCATGTCAGCTAGTGTCGTGTTGTAGCAATCTACCAATGATGACAGGTCGGAAAGAGGATTGAGCAGCAGAGGCGAAGCAGATATTGTTGTAAGGACAGTATCGAGGTCAAAGGTCTCCAGATTTTGCAATTCGCAGGTGATTTTTGATGAGAATGAGGAGAATGGCACACATTGTAGACCATCTCCCTGAATGACTCTGAATCTGAATGACCATCTCCCTAATCGCTCCCAGGTTAGCTCCTTACCTATTGATCCCTGTGATGATCTAGCTGATCGCTTCTCTAGCTTCTTTGTCTACAAGATAGACAAGATCAGGGAGTACATCCCTAAGATGGCAGCATCCCCACTGAAATTGCGTCCCTCAATGAAATGCAGCACCTCAATCTCTACCTTCAAGGAGGTCACAAGTGATCTCGTTCTTAAGTTCATATCCCAATCAAAGAAGACAACTAGTCCTCTGGACCCCATTTCCA
Organism: Cristatella mucedo; assembly: GCA_009760855.2. Lineage (NCBI taxonomy): Eukaryota > Metazoa > Bryozoa > Phylactolaemata > Cristatellidae > Cristatella > Cristatella mucedo. The sequence goes on along the minus strand of WPIO01000010.1, from coordinate 4,566,133 downwards.
CTGTCCTGTTTCTACGATACATAGATCTGCTGCTGCCATGCATAACTAACATCATTAATATGTCACTAGCCCCAGGTAATGTCCTAGCGCCTTTCAAAAAGACTGGGTAGGCCACTACTCAAGAAAGCTACACTAAACCCAGAGAACTTGACACACTTTCGCCCAGTCTCCCTTCTATCGTTCCTATCAAAGACATTGGAACAAGTCGTGGAGACCAGCTTAACTCATATATTAAAACTTCAAACCTTGCTAGTAAGTTTCAGTCTGGTTTTAGAGCAAATCACTCCACAGAGTTAGCATTGCTTCGGGTGTATAACGACCTACTTAGGAATGCAGACTTGGGTAGAGTATCTCTACTTGTTTTTCAGGTCTTTCGGCAGCTGTTGATGCTATCGATCACCAAGTCCTTCTTGAGGTCCTCTCATCATGCCTGGGCATCACTGGCACTGAATTGCAATGGTTCAGGTCCTATCTCAGTCACAGACTCATGAGTATTGATGTAAATGAACAAAGGTCATTCGAATAACTGTGCTTGGTCCCTTTTTTTCTCGGTTTATACTGTCCCTCTAGCCGATGTGATTGCCAAGCACAATCTGGCTTTCACTTCTATGCAGATGACGCTCAGCTGTACCTTTGCCTTGATCCCTCCCAGCCGTCCAGCACTTTGAATTCTCCGAATTCCTTCTCTGCATGTATTGATGACATCTGCACATGGACGGCAGCAAACTTCGTTAAATTGAATGATGATTAAACCAACTTACTATTTATGGGCAAATCAAGTGTGATTCCGAAATTGGAAAGGTCAACGATCAACATCGGCTCCACCAGCATATCTCCTGCTGAATCTCCAAAAAATCTAGATAACGTGTTCTAAAGTGACCTTTCATTAGACGATCGCATCAGCTTCACAGTCAAGTCTGTCTACTTTTAGCTACATAACATTGATACAATTCGGACTTGGTTAGACAAGGATACCACATCTAAATTGGTCCATGCATTTGCGAAATCCCATCTGGACTTCTGTAACTCACTGCTTGCTGGTCTACCGACATGTGCAATTTGGCACTTACAGCTAGTGCAAAGCTCTGCAGCTAGGCTTGTCTGTCATGAGCGTCGTAGTTGCCACATCACACCACTTCTCGCTGACCTGTAGTGGCTTCCAGTCAAGCAACGCATCGACTTCAAGGTTGTGTCACTCACTTTTAGGTCCCTTATTTTGTGGCTCCAACCTACTTATCAGATCTAATCCCCTACCAGGCTAAGCATCGTACCACTTGCTTCTCGAAATCTAATCGTTTACTCACCGTTTACCTATACCTCGTACGAGCCACAAATCCTTTGGAGACCGTGCCTTTAGTTCGTATGCTCCCAAAGACTGGAGCTCACTTCCGACTTGCGTCATGACATCCCCCTGAGTCGACCACATTTAAAAATAAACTAAAAATACATCTATTTATCACAGCATTTAGCAGGTCCCTGTGATTGGACCTTTATGTGCTTAAGCGTGCTGACGCTGAGCATGCTACCACTAACCATAAATAAATAAATCCTAGCTGATTAAACAGCCTCTTTTTGTATAGCGACAGAAGAGCCTTTACGGATATCACCACCGCTTGCAGTGGCGATAAAGAATAGCCCACCGCAGGAATCGAACCCACGACCTCGGGGCCGAGGTCGTGAAAGCAACAGCCTTACCTAGTGTGCCATCACGGCTCACCGAACCATACACAGCATGCTGAGCCTGCGCATGTCGCCTTTAGCTGTGGTTGTTGTCATTGAGCATGCTACCAGTAACAATTCGTTCTTGCTTTCTTTGCAGAAAATGTAAAGTGCCTATAAAGAGATTGAGTTCCATGAGGGTGCTATATCAATATATGTATCATTATTATTATTGTTACGCTCGGCTCGAACGCTATTGACGCCTTGCCTTACCGTGTGCCATGTACTCCAGAACTGCTAGTAACAACTTACTTAAGATGGAGACTTCCGCGATGAGTTGAATGTAAATTACACTGGCCAAGAAACTCTTTGCATTGAATTTACACTCAGGCTACATTTACAGTAATATATACCTGTAAGTGCCTCAGACGGGTGGTAAACTGAAAGCCCGCTGCCCCTGCAAAAGCTCACAACGCAGTAAAGCACTGGGATATCAATATATGCCTGTACGAGGCGAAAATATGAATAAACTCATCGTCAAATTGAGGCGGAGTCCTTGTTGTAAGGAATATAAAGTAAGGAATTATCTTCCAGATAGTAATTGTTGGCGCAGCACTTAAATCCTGAAGAAAAGGTCAACAGGCACGTGACTTGCAACTCTGTGGACGCCGCGTGAGTTAAAAGAAAGTTGTGTAAGTAGGTGCTATAAACTTGTGGTTACTCTGAAACAAAGGGTGCAAGTAATATCAGCTTAAAATCGTATCTGCCCAACAATTATATTGTTAATGGCAACTGTGTTGCAGCTAAACAATATACGGTGACCAGCTGTGCCGGGCTATCGAAGGTCCAATCGTGCGAGAAAACGCATGCGCTATCGCATTAAATTTGATGGGTAAATCCGAAAGACGTTTTCTCTAATGTAGAACCGAAAAAGTAGCTGCACGAAGTCGGAATGGCGGCTCTGCCGAGCTGGTTTGGTCTAGCGGTTAAGGTGCTCACCGCGACCGAGGTCCGACTGAAGTCGTGGGCATGAGCCCCGAGGCATATGTGAAGCGCCTGAATAGAGATAAAGTTCTCTTGGGGCGCTATACAAATGAATTATATTTTATATTATGTATTTAGGGCGGCTCGCTGGGTCGGGCCAATTGAGTTGCATTAGTAGTTGCATTCGAACGCGCATGCGCAACGGCGTTGAATTTCGCAGCTAAACCCAGAACACTATTCTCTATAGAGTGGAATGAAAACTGAGTTGCGCAAAACCTGCTGTGGAAATAGCAGCAGTATTGCAGTTCATAAATATTGGGGGCTCACCGAGCCGGGCCGTCGGAGACTATCTCACGAGAGGGCGTACGCGAAATCGTATGAAATTTGGTGGGTAAACCCGAAACACCATTTCCGATAACGCGGAATCAAAACTATAGTTTTGCGATGCTTATTATGGAAATAGCAGTATTAGCACACTTCAAATATTTAGGAAGGCTCGCTGGACCGGGCCATTGGAGGTCAAGGCGTAAGAACGCGCATGCGAAATCGCATGAAATTCGGTGGGCAAACCTGGAACATCATTGGGTATAAATTGGAATTGAAAATGCAGTTTTGCGACGCCTACTGCAGAAATGACAGCTGTACTGCAGCGTATCACACTTATTCGTGGGGAACCCCCCCCCCCCCCGTTAACGGCAAGCGTCAGGAAGTAAAAGCACATCCGCGGCTTTCGTGGCGTGGGCGGCGAGCGATAAAAAGTTCCGGAGCCGCTACAGCACGCTCGTAACGCTTGGGGTCTCGAATAATGGCTAAAGAGTCATAGAAGCTGCTCCAGTTTGCGCATGTACGCAGATGATAGCCGAGCAAGCGGCAGTCAAGATGCAACCGTCGGTGAAGGCCTAGGCTAGCACCTGTACATGCCAGCCTCTCACTGCTAGCCAAGGACGGCGGCAGGTCACGCGTGGGCTTCCCCAACTTGCTTTGACTCGTTAGAGCCGCGTTTACGCGGAGAGTCTTGCTTCCTTTCTGCGTCTGTCCTGCTTGAGTCTCCGGTGCATATGTCACCAAGATTGGAGTAGTCTTAGACTTAGGAAAGACTTCACAAAGACTCAGAAGCTAAGCACTGAAAAAGCGGCGCCAGCTAAAACAGTCGGATTACGGAGCACAATAATTATTTGGTATTATGAAATAATAGTAATAATAAGAATAATATCGCCTTCAAAGAACTTGATCTATTTTTAGGTATTTAAAAATTGCTGCAAACAAAACATGATCGCACGATTAGCGGGAGCATGTTGTATTACAACAAGCATGACATGGTTAGAGGTGACATGCACAGGGTCAGCATGCATTCTACGATGGTTTGTTGCCAAGGCCGTATAAAAAAGCCGGAATCCTGAGATAGACTCGCAGCTGGAATTCCAGGCTCGGCATCGGCGTTGGAGCTGATTCAAGTTCTTGGCCACAGAGCCGTTGATGTACGTCGTGGCAGCTGTTAAATGCCTGTAACCATCCGCTACTGTCAAAGACTGGTCCATCTTATGGATACGGACTCGATATGTCAAGGTATGATCGCTCTTCGTCGCTGCCGTGTTCCTGCTACTGCCGGTGTACCTGCGTGCGTCGATGCGTCACCTACAAGTAGCTAGCCTCACTACCAAGGCTCAGGTGTAGCCGGTATTTGTCGCGCGTCGGCTGAGACTAGCGCCGTTAAGAGCTCTTCGTTTACGGCCTTGCTCGGACCGGATGCGGAAGCCCCGTTGTTAACGGTGCGGTTCTAATTCTTAGCCAAAACTCAGGCTAGGCTGAACAAATGACCAATCGTAGGCACTTCAAAAGCACGGCACCTTGAAAAGCGTGGCGTGACTCGACCTGTGCAATCGTCGAAGCTGTACGCTAACTCGCTACAGGGTGGCGGCTGAACAGGAACGGGCCAATGACCGCATCGGCTGCACTTATAAGAGACCTAAGCAGTAGATTAGGATAAATCTTATTCATTGGTCGCAGTTCAGAAATCCGCAATAACTTTAAGACGAAGCCAAGCTTTTAAGGCCCATAGTTAGCTGCCAGCGTTTAGGTGCCTTGGTTGCATTTTCCTTTGCTTATTAGTGCGTCTCTATCTCACGGTTGACTCGAGGTAGAAAATACATTCGAGGGTGCAGATTTACTAAAGGCAAAGCACTAGTCTTTTAAAAAAGGTCGACATGTTTAAAAGCCTCATTTGTATAGCGGCAGAAAAACGTGAGCGGCGATCAAATCAATTTTCCAATTTGGGCAATACTAGATTGACTACTGTCGGTCTCAAACACCTTACCTATACGATCAGACCCAGGGCTGATCTCGGATCTGTTAGTGCTGGCTGCAGGCAGTTGCTGAGGTTTGCGAAATAACCAAGTTGGGTCCTCCGACTTGAAATGGTCTCACATTGGAGCAGATGCTGTCCGTGGGGGGGGGGAGGGGTAGGTGAATGAAGAGATTACTATGGTGATCTTGACTTGTAGCGACTTCCTCCTGCGGATTGGTACCGGATATGAGTAAAGTACAGGCTAACTGATTCAAAAGCCTTATTTAGATTGCGGCAGAAAGAGTTTTAATGGCTATAACTGCAGTTTGCAACAAAAATTAAGCATTGCCTGCTGCACGACCCACAGCCTGGGTAGTGAAGTAGGGGCACCTTACCCCTAGGTTAGTCCCACGGGTCCTTTGCAGCAGATGTAAAGCGCCAAGAAAAAGATTGAGTTCTCTCAGGGGGCTTTGTCAAGCGCATTATTATTACTACGGGTATGTGAACAATGAGCGAAATATTGTCAAAATTTGGCGAAACAGTACATTTACTGCCTAGCTATTTCACCTGTATTTCGCTGAAAGCCGGAGGTCATTTTTTCCGTTCATCGGCAGGTGAACATCATCGACAGAAGAGCTGGTAAGTCACGTGCTTACAGCTGAGGGCATACTTTACTGACGTAAGCTTCGTCCTAGACTGGCCCGAAGTGGTTACTCCCAGAAACTGCAGGGCTTTTTGATCGGACGGCTTGTCTGGGTCAAAGCGCTCCTCATGGTTCGATCCGAAGGGACCAGACCCCACCGTTCCCTCCGGACGCCTATGTTGAAAGCTTATTCTCCACCAAGACGACGAGCGATAATCATATTGAAACAGCCCGCAGAAGGATTCAAAAAGAAACACGCTCGTTGGTGAAGGCAAGCGCACGAAGCTCGCCTTTTGTAAGATTTCAAAAATCTCATCTGTAGTCCGACGGCCGCTGCGAAGACCGCGCACTTCGCTAGGGTAAGATTTCGAGGAGAGCCTGCAATACGGTTTTTAAAGCTAGTTTCACTTTGCATTTTCCTATTTCTGGTATCCCGGCGCAACCATTTCAACGCGTCAAGGGCTCGAAGTCTCTTGAAACTGAGCTTTTGGTGTTTCATAGACCTTCCTCATAACGCCTTGACCGAGGGCCCCGTAGAGTACATAACCTTCAGCAACAGCGCCAACGCCGGATGCTGGTCCAGATCAGTGCACACCCCCATCCCGATACTGCCGCTTGCTTTTGCCAATCGTCGAGCTCAATGCGTGTCTTGCGCTGCGGTTTGTCATCGGAATGACGATTTCCGGTATGCCAGGAAGGAGTTGCTGGGCCTCGCAAAAGCGAAAGGATGCCAACTCAAATTTTCCAGACGGCTGTTCTGGGGATGTGGGCTATATTTAGGACGGCAATTTCCGGTATGCCGGAAATGCTATTCCCGCGTTACACAGAGGCAGCGGGACGCTGACGTCATATCCCTGCCTGGGATTTAAAGAAGCCTCCAAGACGGACTCTCAGCCAGTGGGAGTGCAAAATTCCGAAAATATACGCAACATAAAGTATACAGATCAACAGGACTGAGCAACCTAGTCTTACCTAACAGTGCCTGAGGAGGGGGCTCTGCGGGTGGGAGACTTCAGGAGTCTCCCAGTCGTGTGGTGGTCGAGTAACGCCGTGACGAGTCTCTGCCGCTTGGTGTTTGCTGCAATTCGTTCTTGCTCTGCTTCTGCTTCTGCTCGTTGTTTGCACCGCCAGACTGGTCGCGGTCGTACAAGATAGCCGACCCGGTTCGGCTTCTGTCCAAGTTGAGACGAAGAGCGCTTAATCGATTCCTTACTGCACCTGTCACTTCGATCTGCAATTCATGACTGGGTGACCGATTGTAGCCTCTCGCTGGTAGTGTCAGGGTGATGTATGCATTCTCTCACATAATCGGGTATTAAACTAGAAAAACAAGGGCAACTGGTTGCGACGCTTATGCGGAGAAAACCGAAGCTCAAAGCCTAATCCTAAAAGCCAAATCCAACCGAGCGAGCCGTTAGCTCGGAAAAATAATGGTTTTCAGCTGTTCTGCATTTATTACGAATTTCATTCGCTGCAGGTACGTCAGTAAAAAAGGCTCAGAGAGTTGTTTTGGAAAAAAGGCTGGCAAGACGTAAAATAAAGTGCCTTTTTCGATTAACTTGGAATTACTTAAATCACTTTAAGTTTCGTAGCAGCATTAATTCGGCTCAATATTCGTATCTTCACGCGGTATTTTAAACTACCAGTCGAGCCTGTCGAAAAAGCTTATGCAAAAGTGCCTTGAAAGAGATTAAGTTCTCCGATGGCACTTTACAAATGTATCGTTCTTCTTATTTTTATAAACAATCTTTAGTACTTCTATTGAATTTTTTCTTGTCTATACTACGCCTTGGCTACGCCGAGTTTCTTCCTAAATTTATCTTCTTTTGTTGATTCGTGAGAGGCTTTAGCCCCAAATAAAAAAAGCCAGCAAATAGACACACTGACTTAGTATGTTGCCACCCTGTTACATAGACTGATCACGAAAAAGGTTTTACTTTGTTGAAGCTGTCGAATTAGATGTCAAGCTACTTGACATTGGCGCAGCGTGTGAGAACCCCCAGCTTGCCGAAGCTTAACTGGATGGCTGCTCAGATCGCAGACCGCATGCAGTTTTTAAGAAGCAGAACCACATCTGTGTGGTGGTGTGCTCTTTCAACAGTGGCAACGGTGGTGACAATCGAACTAGTTCAGCTGTCTTCGTGAAACTCAGCCCACATGGGCTAAACAGTTAAACAGTTCAGGGTAATTATGGCTACAAGAGTACGAATGAATTATTGTGAAGTCATCGAACTCATTAATACATTGATTTCCCACTTAAATTTAATTGATCAGCAATCATTTAATACTTTTGAAAGATTAATTCTCTAGATGATTAAGAACATAACCTAATCAGGGACGATTTTAGCTTTTGCTCTGACATATGAGGATAATTCCGTTTGATATGAAGATTTTGGGTAATATTGTATCCAATTAAGTTCTCAGACATCTTCAGGCTAGACTCTGGTCCGAATAGCCGTTACTGCAGGCAAATGGAAATTGAGCCCGGAAGTTCTATTCAGTCGAACTCATACTGTAAAAGGTCCACAGCCTGCAGGCTACCCCGATTCCTGAATTGGGCTTAGCTCGCTACCAAGGGTGGGGGTGGAGATGAAATTTCGTTCCAGTCTAGCAAGCCGAGCCTTAAATTACTGCCTACGGAAAGTCGTCACTACTCGACGTCTACGGTGGGAAAATGGGCCAGGTAATAAATAAATAAATAAATCCTAGCTGATTAAACAGCCCCCTTTTGTATAGCGACAGAAGAGCCTTTACGGCTATCACCACCGCTTGCAGTGGCGATACAGGATCGCCCACCGCAGGAGTCGAACCCACGACCTCGGGACCGAGGTCGTGAAAGCAACCGCCTTACCTAGTGTGCCAACCATCGCGGCTCACCACCAAGGCCCCACGGAGCCTCTCCGTGCTCAGCCCGGTTCACTCCCATTGAAGCTGATAGCTGATAGCATGCACCTCGTAGTCGTACTCAGAAATCAGCCGAGCAGAATACCAGAGGAAGGCTTCCAATCTCAGAGTCGGCTAAGTTTTTGGCATTCTGATCAAAGCTAAGGTTGTTGATCTCGCGATCCAAAGCTCCGACTGCAAGCCGTATCCTGCCTTCGTCAGCAACACGCTCCAGAGAGGTTGTCCCCCATCCGACCATGCTCTACTTGCAACGAATTGTGCTTTCTGACTTGTTTCGGCCAGTCCTACATGTGAGCTTTCTACGTTTAACGGAGGATCTTCATAAGAATTTCCTAGTACGAAGCATCGAATTCAGTCAGTGAGTGAGCGAATTGGAAGCCTACAACCGGAACTTCGCAGCTACCAGCCGTCCGATTCGATACCGCTGCCAAACTCAGCGGAGCTTCAAAATAGTTCAGCAACAGCCAGCACAGGCTGCGGCTGCAGACAAGGTTTCAAAGGCGCCGATGTCTCGCCTCCCGGCCGGCCGAAGCGAAAGTTGTTACTGGCGACCTAGATTCCGGATGTTTACAGCTTGCATGCGCATGCCCACATGCCTCTCTCTCTCTCTGGCCGGGCTCGTAAAGAGCACTCCGCCGAGAGCAAGTAGCTTGCTGGCCGACGTACGAGTCGTACTAGTCCTAGTAGGAGCGCCGACGCGCAAGTTTCTGGTCAGATTCGATAGCTCTTCAATCCAGCCGTACGCACTGGTCCCGGGCCGGTAAGATCATCTGTATCGGAGATGATCTTGCCTAAAGAGGCCGGCGACCCGAGCGCCGTATCGGAGAGTGGTGATGACAGGCCTTCGAGATTACTTGACGGCAAGCAGGTAGTTCTGCGGGGCTCGCACGCCAGCTAATCTGTGCGCTAGACCAGCTCTTCACTCTCTGCCCCAGATACGCGAGATGGCCTCTTGTCGGGTGTTGGTTTCGTAAATGGAGCTTGCTGCTTGAGTGCATATACTAGTCGGCGTACCTACATTTGCTCAATGGTGACTCGGCGTTCACCGTGTGCATCCGTTACTTATTGCGTCCATGCCTGCTGCTGTTTCTCGTGCTGTTGAAAAAATGTAACTGCGCTGCCCGCTAGGCTGCTAGTCCAAGCATGTCGTCGCCAATGACTGGTTGATGATGTATGCCTAGAGCGATGCTAGGAAATCGACTCAAGTGAATCGCGGACCTTTTCTGCCCCATGAGCAGTTTTTACGGGCTGCATTTATTTCTACGAGTTGACCGGTGTAGGAACATCTGTGGCTAGTCTCTGTGAGTTGCCTCTTTAGTGGTGGCAGCTGCTCTGCTGGCTGTTGTAGCATGCTTCTGGCCCTGCTCTGGCATCCCTTGGTTGCCAGTAGCTGGGCTGAAAGCAGACTCGCGTAACATCGTGCGGGATTGCTGTTGAGCACACGGGTCTCAAGCGGTTCAGCGTGGTGAGTGATCAGTGGCGATTCACGACTGCATTCGGGCTTGAGGCATTTTCAGATTGAGGACTTGAGCCTTCTAACCACATCTGCCCCAGCCGTCGACTGTGATTGAACGACCAAGATCTCCAGATGAGCATTTTTGCATAGAGTAGGCTGGGGTTGTCGTGCGGTAGCCATTGGGGAGAGCCAGTGTAGCTGCTGGTCTGCACTCTACATGAGTGACTAGGCTGGAGGTTACTTGCCTTAAATCGATTGTGAGATGCCGTGCAAGGCGAGTGTTGCCTTAGCTGCAGATATAAAATATAGTGCATGGAATCAAGCTTAACGTCTTCAAATGTGATATTTGTTCAGCAAGAAATTCCACCTATGTGCATGATGTAGAGAAACTTCAATCGGACTGTGGTTTCCACTAGTTACTGTGAGTTAACATTGTAGCCACTGTGGCTTGGTCATCTGGTTGCACAGCTGCACCAGAGCGAAGTGTCCCTAGAGCTGCCTCGCCTGCGAGCGCTGCTCCGTGTCAGACTGGCTGGCTGTAGGGTGCTCGGTGGAGTTCACATGGTATGGCAGTCGCGTAAGGCAAGGTCTTATGCACAGCTAGCCTGGTCTATATTGGCTTGTACTTATATGTGCACACTGCCGGCTGGCATACACACTACCCCACCACTAGTGGCTCTTATGGGCGAGTCACTCTTATGTTGAGGTTAGCTGTAATGTACATTAGCTTCCACCGCCAAGAAAGCACAAAGGGCTACGTGTAGTTGAGGCTCCAACTTTAGTTTGTTGCTGTTTGCCTGCACAAACTGCTTGGCAGACAACTGTTACCAAGCATTCCTCCATACACGAGCTGCTGCTAGCTTGCCATCTGCACCAGACCAGCTCAAAGCTGAATCAATGAGAAGAGATGAGACCGGAGTCAGGTGGAACCACTGCTGAGCCGACCTTTGCTGGTAGGCTGATTGAGCAGGTGCCCTACAGTAGCTGGCTAAGCTTTTTTGGGATCGGCCTCTATGCACATTATGCCGGGCTCGGCAGCCAGGCACGACTGCCGGCTCATTCTGCTCGACTTGGCCTGCCTAGTGAGTCCACAACGAGGCAGCAACTCGCCTCGGCATTTAGGAGCTGCCAGCACAACTTCCAGTATGTGGCTGCTGCTCAAGCTGCAGTCGCTCCATCAAGCTCGGTCTGCCGTCCAGCTCAGCCAGCTGGGTCATAGGCATAGCTGCCGGCGCTTGCATTCCTTGATAGCGTCACGGTGTCAGGTTCTCGACTATGTATTCCCTTGTTGCCTAAGGAGGAAGAAGAAGAGGAGGTCCGATCAGACCGACGTTAGGCAGAGATGGGAGCAGTGCAGTGGCATGCCAAGCCCAAAGAGAGGGAGGCAGTGAGTGACCTTTGTCTGCCATTACTGGATAGGTGTGGGTTCCTGGGTGGGGGGGGAGTGTCTGAGCTACATCCGGGGATGGATCTCACAGCTGGGCAGGCAATTAATTGGGTTGCCAGTAGTTGCCACCCAGGATTAAGCCAAGGTGGCACTCGATCGTTTCAGGGGTAGCCAATCATAGGAATGTTAGTGGGGGGGGGGGGGGGGGTTGTCGTGCAGTGAGCCAGCTTGGCACTACCATTCAGGTCGGTCTAAGAGAGAGGCCCAATGGCCCCCCCTCTCTATGCCGACGAACAGGGCTGCATGTCCTCACTCGGCCGAGCAAGGCTTCCCCGATTTGACCAGTATTGCAGCAAACGTGGACCTGTAGCCACTCTCAGCCTACTGTTGTCTAAGCAGGCAAGTCAGCGACAAACTGCAGGTCTCAGTGGAGGCTTTGCCAGAACTTACTCAGTCGGACCCTGCGAGTCTGGGGTATTAGAACGTGTTGTAAACTGAATGAGTGATCTGACCGAATTCCAGCTTCAAGAAGATCAAATCTCTGGCTCGACCTGTAGGGCTACAGGGCGTATCTGGAAATACTTTGGCTTTATGAGTCATTATCGCTTCGGTTTCCAAGAGAGCATGTCTCGGCGGCATTTACAGTAGCGCCAAGCAATTTGTCAGAGCTGCTCGTTGGCTAGCAGAGAGTTTAATAGACCACCCCCCCAATGCTTCGATCGAGCAGTCGCAGTGCAGCTGCCAGGGGTGTCTGTCCAATTGATCGATGCCGAGGCTTCGAGATGCTGCCGAAGCAAAGACGTGGCCTCTTTGCCAAACCCGGCATTTCGGAGGTTGCTCATGCTCTAAGCACCGTCTCATTGCCTGCTCTGACTTGCCTTGGCCTCTCTGTCAACTGAGCAGTGCTTCGAAGCAGGCCGCAGCAGCGCCAACCGCTTCGCCAACAGCAGCAGTTGCAGCAGCAGCAGTTTCACACCCGGTTGATCCCCCTCCCGTCCAGCTTGGCGAGTTATTAGGCTGGTGCCGAGGGGGTCAGGTACTGGTGTGGATGGGGGAGTGGCCTGGCATGGGTGCATCTGCCTGAGCCACTAAATGGGAGTGAGGCTATGGCACAGCCGATATGTATCCAAGCCGTCGGTCTCGAAAACACCCGATACTGAATAGTGGGTTGTCCTGCAGAATTCGCACCCTTTCACGCACAGTGGGTAGTGAAGTACCTTGCAGAATGCACACCCTTTCACGCGACATTGGTTAGTGGACTAGCCTGCAGAATTCACACCCTTTCACCACTGCCCCGGTGCTGCCCTGGTGACTGTCTCTCTGTCCGAGCTGCTTTGCTTGCCCCAACCTCCTTTGTTGTAGACAATGTCCAGGCACCTCGAAGGTCTGGCAGTTTCTCTGGGCACACAGTCAACAGCAGCTGCCAGTCCTGTACCCGCTGTGAGGATGGTGGTGCAGTTGGGCTACACGTGGCTGCACCTGGGCTCTGCAGTCGCTGCTGCTGCTTCTGCTTCACTACCGACACAATGGCGGAAAGTAGGGCCGTATGTAGGTCGACACAGCTTTGTGCCATCCTGTGCCAGTTAGGGCAGCGAGACCAGCATGTGAGATGCCCGGTAACGATCCAGCTTGGATATTAGCCACCTCCAAAAGACATGCTGTTTCAGCCTCCAAAGACACGCTGTTTCAATTTGTAGACGATTGGCAGTACTTGGCAAGGTCTCAAGGTCTTCCCACCCCTTAGCTTAAAAGTAATCCTATGATATTTGCATAGAGCCCCTAGCAAGCTCAATCTCGTAGCAGGCACTTATGCTGCAAACAAACAAGCTTGGTACATTCGCTTGTTAGCAGAGCGAAGGGCCATCTACTTTGCACGATCCATGGTGGGGCTTTTCATAGTGGCCAAAGAGCTGCTTTGCCAGCTGCCTAAAAAAATAAGGTTGCACAGGTGTGTCATGCTGCAAAACCTCGAAACCGGTTCAGAAAAAGGAGCCGCTTCCCCTCAATACCACATAGTTTACTTTTCGTGCTCTCGAAGGGGGACTTCAAGCAGCAGAAGTTGGCTCGTGATCAGCCTGCACAACGTCCTGAAACTAAAAACGAGTGCCTCAATAAGGCACCAAAAGCTGTCTGCTCGACTGCTGCCGAGGAGGCCCTGTGCTGGTTTGCCTGCTGTTTGCTGCGTCACTTCGAGCTTCCCACATGTACACTCGCTCGTACGTGCTGTCAACTCCATGCGGGTGCAGCTGCTCGGGATTGTGGGACGTTCAGCTCTTGCCGAGCACTAGGCCCGTGGGTGCCATCTTGCTTTCCAGGACGCAGCCGCCACCGCCGTTTGCCTCGTCGGCGATGCAGAGGACGACGACGACGACCAGCAGGAAGTGTGCCGCATCTGCCACTCGGGCGGCAGCGGCGGGGAGCCGCTGCTGGCGCCGTGCCGCTGCTCCGGCACCGTCAAGTACGTGCACGAGACGTGCTTGCAGCGCTGGCTGCTCCGGGACGTGGCAGAAGGAGGCACGCTGTGCCTGACCACCGCGGCGGATCTCAATCGGAAGTGCGAGCTGTGCAGAGCCGGCTACTCGCTCACCAGTCGCCTTCGACCGTTCAGAGAGGTACTGCAGCCGCAGCTGTACGCACCTCTCCCACAGCCGGTGCCCGGCCGTGTTCTCGGAGTGGGTCTCGCGAACGCATGCGATTCCGGTCTGGCTCTCTGCCGCTCCGACTGCTAGGGTGAGAGAGCTGTGAGGAGGTCGGCTGCTGCGAGGAGCTGGCTGCTGCTGCCACCGCTGCCGGCGTTCCGCTTTCCGGACGAGCGTCGTGGACTCGGTGATAGGAAGTGGCCCTAACCGCTTGGTTGCATTGCCTACTTCCGCTCTCCTTCCAGTCGGACACGATCACTTTTTTTTGCTAAAGTCATGCTCTCGCGTCTAGTGAATTCACTCGTCGAATACTCGTGAACCAGCGGTTGGCATGCCGAGTTCATGCACTCCGGTGTGCAGGCTGTCGTCATCTGCCGAGCTCGGCAGGTTGTGAGGGCTTGAATGTCTGGGGGGGGGGGTTGTTTTTTGTATCCTTCGAAGCCGTCTAGGCCGCCTCTTCGTCTGTCCGTGGCGCCAGGGCTACTGTATCACTTCCGGGCTGCATGGGTGTAGGGGTAGTCAGGGTTAAGGTGAGGAGGATGCCAGCCGCTGACCTTGCCCGAGGCATCCAATAAAATCGGCAATGCTTTGCTGCTGCTGCTTTGGGTAGCACATGCTGTGCAATCTGACGGTCCCTTCGATCGTCATTGCGGATTTTGGCAGCCAAGGCCCAGCCAACACTCCCCCACTCCCGATTTGAAAATTGCAAAGGAGCCCTCTTCATTTTGAATGCAGTGTCCTTATGCAAAAGGAGGATGTGCCGTGCGAATGCATAAAGACGATTGCCAGAGTATCCGGTATAGGACGCAGGCTTTCCAACGCATGCATATAAGCACTTGCAAGTTAATACAGGACACTGCTTCGCGAAGGGCAGCAGTGTAAGGGTCTGCGGTTTCTCAATCGTTAGCGCTGGTTGTCCTGGCGTAATTGTGCATTACAGCGCCACCGTCATCATTTGTACAGGGTGAGCACGCTGGAGCAAAGAGGGGGTGGCAAATGAAGTTTGCATAGGGAGACTTCGCAAGATTTGAGGCTACCACAAAAGCGGGCACTAATGTGTCGGCAGGGGAGGGGGTATCATTGTCTACTTATGGAAAATTTGCAGACATTTAGGATCAAATTCCTGCAAGGCAAGCATTCAGTTTATCAGTTGATGTAGCAGATTCCGATGGTTAAAAGAAAAGATTCAGATAGGTATCATCAGTATATAAGGGATAGCCGATCCCATATGCCCAAATCACTTTTCTGAGAGGCTCGGTATAAATGTAGAACAGCAAAGGGACTGAGAACAGACCCCTTTAGAACCCCACAGATGACTAGTCTTCTGGAGAAGACGTAGCCACCAAACGACTGATATGGATTGAAAACGATCTAACATGTACGATTTGAACCATATCCGTGCCTCGTCTGCCTGACTAATCGTTGTTCTCAATCGTTCAAGTAGGATATCAGGATCAGCTCTGTTAAACTCAGCTGATAGATGGAGGAGGACCAGGTAAGTGACGTTATCTACATCGTTGGTGTTTAGGATGTCTTTGGTCATACAGAGGAAAGCAGTTTCAGTAAAATGGTGTTGCTTGAATCTCGACCGAGTTTTTTCTGACAATTCATACCTGTCAATGTGTTCCACAAGCTGTTTAGCAGCAATCTTTTCGAGAATCTTCGACACAAAAGGAAGAAGGGGGAGTGGGCGATAGTATTCTAGGATTACAATCCAGGCTTTTTAAGTATTGGTCGAACAATGGCCATTGGATAGACTGTAGAAAAATTCTAAAATAGTGGGAGTATTAAAAACTTGAGTTGTGGCTGGGGTTTTCAACTGCCAGTGCAGACCAGAAATGGGATGGTTTAGTGTCATCAGGTGACTAGTTCTTTTTACTATATTTAATTAAGTAGACATAAATCTCTTATACATTTTCCTTACAGAAATCTAAGAGAACTTCTTGTGGAAGGTCACAGATTGCGACTCAACAATGGCCATTGGATAGACTGTAGAAAAATTCTAAAATAGTGGGAGTATTAAAAACTTGAGTTGTGGCTGGGGTTTTCAACTGCCAGTGCAGACCAGAAATGGGATGGTTTAGTGTCATCAGGTGACTAGTTCTTTTTACTATATTTAATTAAGTAGACATAAATCTCTTATACATTTTCCTTACAGAAATCTAAGAGAACTTCTTGTGGAAGGTCACAGATTGCGACTCGACACTTGCTTTAGTCAGAAATGGTATTTTGGCTGCACGAATATGTGCTCTCTCTCTCTCTCCCCCTCTCTCTGTCTCTCTCTGTCTCTCTCTCTATCTCTCTGTCTCTCTCTGTCTCTGTCTCTGTCTCTCTCTCTCTCTCTCTCTCTCTCTCTCTCTCTCTCTCTCTCTCTCTCTCTCTCTCTCTCTCTGTCTGTGTCTGTCTGTCTGTCTCTGTCTCTCCCTCCATCTCTCTCTCTCTCTCTCTCTCTCTCTCTCTCTTTCTCTCTCTTGCTCCTCTATCATTCTCCCTTCCTTTCTCGTTGTGTCCCTCTTTCTTTCTTTCCCTTTTTTCTCACTTTTGCTCCTCTCTCACCCTTTCTTCCCCCATGTCTCTCGTCCCATCTCTGTCTGTCTGTCCCTATTTCTGTCTACAGCTCCCTTTCCTTTCCTACTCTCTCTCTCTCCCTTCTCCATACTGCTTTCCCCCTCTCTCTATTTTCCCTCTCCAGTCTTCCAATCTCACATTCGCATTTGCATGATTCGGCCTTTAACTTTATGCTTATAGCGCTAACTTGGAACTACCTGTCAGGCGTGATACCTCAAATCAGGCGTGCAGGCTGCGAGCAAATATCCTCACCGGTGCATGTACCTACACTAATTCGTGCATTTATATGCAGTTATTCCCTCACTCTGTTGCTTACTATGATTCTTACTATGATTCTTACTATTGCAACGGCAATCACTCATTCCTTCATTTCGACATCCCCCACTGTGGCTGTGCTTTGATTAATGATCCAAGCAAATCTTCAGACTGAACGATGGCCTGTTAGTTGTAGCTGTTGAAATGCAGCATTAATACCAACCCTTCTTTTTACTGACCCACATTTCTTGATAGGTGCATGCAATAGTTTTTTTAAGGGGCTGAGGCATCGATTTTGTGTGGGCCCACCAATCTTAGGCAAGGCGGTGCAAGGTACAGGAACTACTCGGTATTGGGGCCTGTAGCCTGGTAGCCCCTTGTGCCACATGTTCTTTGTATTCCTGCTAGGCTTCACCAATTTGCATAGGCGTTTGCAAACTTTTGCGTTGCTAGCTGTGCGGACTTTTTATGCTGTGCTGTACAGGAATAGCATTATGCTCCTGTAGTGGTAGTATGTCACCGCTGTCTCTCTTGAACCGATGATTAGAGAATGCAAGCGTGTTCGCTGAACAAGATTGGCTGTAATGGCTAAGAGTGGCTAGATCGGACGAAGCGATGCCGGACATTTTTTTCTTTATATGTACAATGTTAAGAAGAATCAGAAAATATGATGGGTGGGTAAAAGATTAGTGAGAAGAAAAAATGACTGTCTTGGCATGGCTTACTGACTGTAGGCAAAACGATTCTCCGAACAGCTCACGAAGGCTAAATAAAAAAAAAAACTCCCGCATGTGAATGCTCTCAATTAAATCGGCAGCCAGAATGTTAAATCTGGATCGTTGCTATTGTAACTAGACAGGTCAAGATGAAAGATCTATCGTCACCTTGCAAGTATTTAGCAATACATATTAAGTTCGCCTTCCGGAATATTCTCCGAGTGAGGCATGTACTTGGCAAGAGTGAAATCGAGATCAATCATTGCAATCCTTCAGTTTGCTGCTACCCTCGCTGCGCTGATTAAGTCTTGAAACTAACGAGTCTTTAAACTAACTAACTAAACTAAAACTAATCGATTTAACTGTAGGCCTACGGCCTTCACGACTGTGAAGTTACCCTTCAACACACGACTAACATTATTCAAGTGCCATGCACTGAGGAGGAAGCAGCGACTTCATAAGTAACTCTTTTCTAAGGGGGCTAGCAGCTCCTTCCTTACAGAGCTGAACGATGGGTAAACCGAACGTCTTCACACGAGGAAACTCAAAACTTAGCCAGAATCAGGGCCTTTGGTGGGCAAAGCCGTGACACCCGTTGCATTCAGTACTTGCAGTCTTTGTATCTGTCATCGGGGATATTTATGCTTGATCTTTATGCGTAGTCATCGTGCTCTGATTTTGTTTTCTCCCAGTTAGGCAATGCATGCTGTAGCTTTCGGAGAGCCTTGCTAGCTTCCGGCTTCTCTCGAGGCTTGACTGTGCTGACTGTTTTAGTCAAGTATCCGCAAGATGCCATAAATAGCTTGTGTAGTTATTTCCAAGTGTAGCCACTGGACTGATCTTTAAATCCAAGCAGCTCACTCATGTTCCCCTTTGCTAAAGGAGCTTAAATGGCTACCGATCAAACCGCAGATGCATTCCACTCTGAGGCCAGCTGCAGAGAAGCTCCTTAATGGTCAGCAGCTGCGTCTGCTAGCAGCATTTGCCTCGGATGTGCGGTTCCTCGGTGACTGTTTTTGCAACTAGCCCCCACCATTCTGCAGAAGCAGCAGCTATACCCCCATGCTGGTTTGGCCCGGTGCTTTAAGGTGCTCGTCTTTAGCGGCCAAGGTCAAAGTGAATGTATTTGATGACCAAGGTCATGGGCTATGTGAAGTGGCTGACTAGAGATTAGGTTGTCTTAGGGTGCTATACAAACCTGCTGCTGCTGAATAAGTCTGGTTTTAAGGTGCTGTTTGCTGTTTTTGATTGTGGCACCAGTTTTTCAGTCGTTCTGACGTTTATCACTCACTTCCTCGACTGTGCTCCAGATTCCAGTGTACTTGTTACCTTTTGTTTGTTGCTCGGGCTGGATACTGTCACTGCCGATTGCAAACCTAAAAGTCGCTTCGTTTTGAGTGTGCTAAAGAAACGTATCCAGCTTAGCAACTGCTTAATTCTAATGGCTTCGGAGTGTCAAAAATGGAGATACATGCAAATAAAAATAGGCATGCATAAAAGACATGACTAGTTGGCTGGTTGCCACCGTGCTTACACAGCAAAGGAAATCTTTCAGAGCGAGTCTGTGCAATTGCTTTTGCAGACCATTGTCTTTTTTTATGACAAAGCATAGCTGCGATGATACATGCACCCGCTGCATTTGCGCGTGTGTGCTGAAGTCGACATTCAGGTAGGCCCTTTGAAGACATTCCTCAGCTTGGACCGGATTCATGCCTCGGCCAGTGCTTGCCCGTCACGTAGCGTGGAGACATGACCGTTTTTGCTGCCCATTCGACTTGTGTCTGCGCTCGACGTTCGCTTCTGCCATGACTCGGCATCATCACTCTTGTTACAGTGGCGGAAGCTGAACATGACATGCGCGGAGAAGCGCAAGGTCATTTGCGCGGCCGTGTTTCACATGATCGCGGTGGCCTGCGTCGCCTGGTCGCTGTACGTGCTCATCGAGCGTGCCATCGAGGAGGTGCACGAAAGCATGGCGCAGGGTGCGGCTTCATCTGCCGGGACATCCGACGTCCTGTCGGCTCTGCAGTGGCCCTTTTGGACCAAGCTGGCCGTCGTCGTCGTCGGTCTCATCGGGGCAAGTGTGTTCGTGTACATCCAGTTCAAGGCTTACGTTATCCTGCTCGCTCGCTGGCGATCGATCAACCGAGTCATACACGTGAAGGGGCAGGTGTTGATACGCAAGAGCACCTGCGAGAGCCCACTGCTGCCGTTGCCACCGCCACAGCAGCAGCAGCAGCAGCAGCAGGGAGACCGGGGTGACGGTCAGCCTGCGACAGTGGAGCCAGCGGAGAATACCCAGCTGTCGCAGGATTCCGTCTGTTAGCTCGGCTGTCGAGTTTGCTGAGCCGCACCGAGCTGCTGATGCTCGTGAGAGAGACCTCTCTAGTCCGACTTTTCCGCTGTTCTCCTCGAGGCCAATCTCGATCGCTGACAGGTAAACCGAGGAGCTGATGAGAGACATGTGTTGTGATCATCTAAAAGAAAAACGCTGGGCGTGCCGTATTTTATTGACTGTCGAGAGGCGTTGCTGCTCAAGACTGGTAAACTCTTTGATGGCATGATGGGCGGCTACTCTAGCCAAGCTCTCATCCCCAGTCCAGTTCCCAAACTTTTCTCTCTCTTGCAGTCTACGAAATGTCGAAAGGCATCAATATGTATGCCCTGTTCATTTTACTGCGAGTGGTCTTCCCCGTATGCTGCAATTAAAAAGTAAGACACCATGCTGGCAGCATAGCCGAGTGGTTACTGGCGATTTGCTGTGTGCTGTGTTAGGCTCTTTCGCGTGTGCTTGGCCAACCCGTTAGGTTTGTGAGGCCTTACTCGGTTCCCTCAATTTTCTTTGCAAGGTCGTGCACTGACGGTGCTCTTGCCCCTAGCTCAGACACCTGTGCTGCAATGGTCGTCCATTACGTCTCAGTGCCGATTTACATAGGCTCAGCCGTGCGTCGCCATTATCAGGGTCTTCGACCTGCAGCCCCCTCCCTATGTATTAAGCACCAGGTTGCCCAAATAAGTTGACCACCTTACTTGTTCAAGCATCCTTGGCCTATTTCGTTTGTTCCGATTCCTTTTGGCGGTGCATTCACGCTCGTGCTGGACACGGGAATCAGTCGTACATTGCAAAAACGGCATGAGCTGAGTAGCATAACGAGGGGATCATACACAATCAGAGAGAATTGCGAAGAATTCAGTTGTCCTTTATTGGTTGTTGAAGGAGCTTAACGAGTTGCCCTGATATCGATATTCATGTACCGCGTCACATGGTTGTCGATAAGAGGGGTACGGACATTGCCGCCGGACTCCCCCCCCCCGACATTTTCCCCGGACATTTCCCCCTGGGGTAGGTCATTCCCCCGGGGTAGGGCATTTCTTCTCCTCCCGTATGGAAATGCCATGATTTAAACTGTCTTGTTTACATATGTTATAAAAATTATACAACATATAACATATTCTGACATTATAGTCATTAGAAATTCGGTTGCTGGGCTCCTGCTTTTCGGCAGACCACCAAGTGCAAGGTCAAAGCTCTGCCCCGGCCGGCCAGCAGATGCTCTCGGCAGCAGCAGCGAGCGAGTAGCAGTGTCCTCGGCCGCCGCCGCCCCTTCTGACATCGGCACCGCCGGCTACCGTCCGTCCAAACCTCACCTGCCAAAGTCGTTGCTGCACCGGCATCGATCGTCGACCGACACCCGCTGGCCGTACCTCCTTCCTCGGTCGTGCTATCGATTCGCCACTTAAACTGACTGAGTTGATTTTATTTCGATAGAGCGAACTTCATTTGATCATGTATATATATATATATATATATGTGTGTGTATATATATATATATATATATATATATATATATATATATATATATATATATATATATATATACACACACATATATATATGTATATATATATATATATATATATATATGTGTGTGTGTGTATTTTTAGTTATGCGTTCATCAACATAGGGGGAATATCCTACGGGGGAATGTTCAGGGGGAGATGTCCTGGGGTCCACCAGGAGGAAATGTGCTACAACCCGATAAGAGATTATTGTCATCTCTATTACCCAGTTGAGAACACAAGGCAGAGCAGGACTCGCTGCTGCCTCGACTGTTTCAAAATGGAGTTTCAGCAATGGATTCCACATAAAATATCTGCATGGCACTAGAGGCAGACGTGCGGCAATTCTCCGAATACTTTGATTAACGGTGTTGCAGACGGCAGATAAATAGTCGGATGCATACACCCCAGGCTCAATAGCTGTAGCCCTGTGGTCTTGCAGTAACAATTCGATCTGCTGCGTGCATGGGAATCGGTGAGCACTTAGCTGGTAGCTTGCTTGACAATGTTTTAGACTCCATTGCACAGGCATTATGTGGTCATACAAAATACTAGCTGATTTGACAGCCTCTTATGTGTAGCGACAGAAGAGCCTTTACGGCTGTCACCACTGCTTGCAGCAGTGATAAAGGATCGCCCGCCGCAGGATTCGAACCCATGACCTCGGGACCGAGGTCGTGAAAAGCAACCGCCTTACCTAGTGAGCCATCACGGATCACCCATGTGACCTATCGTGTCTCATCCACCCAGCCAAATGTTTTCTAAATCACTTCTCAGGATCTGGTGATCGATAATATCGGGTGTTGCTGGTGGGTAAAGCAGGACTAAAGCAGTTACACCCCTACCAACCGGTTTGCTTGCAAAAAAGGCATCTACTCTCCTGCTGCCAACTGTGGCACATCCTTTCCAGCCGTCCTTAGCAGGTGCTTCCTCGCTACTCACACAATTGCCCTCCTGACTCAGCTATGCTTCGCACTTTCTATTTGTTTCGTGAGATCATGTCTGTTGTCTGTTCAATTGCTCCAACTGATTGCATTTAAAGGAGTTCAAGGATGCTCAATGCTCAGCCATGAAACCAGTCTGTACCGAAATGCGTAATCGGCACCATTTATTGAAATCGCTTATCATTGCAGCCTCAATAAATGCATGAATGTGCCCGACTAAGAGTGTTCTTCAGAGCACGTGTGTGTCGATGGTCAGCGACCCAAGCATGTCGCGGAACAAGATGCCGACACCTAGAGGAGTTGCAATGATATCAAAGCATATGCTAAATAGCATAGTTCTTGAAAGCCGTCCGGATGGCAGCACCGTTGCTCCACTGTCCCTGGGTGATTTTGCTGCCAGGCAGGCCAGCGTTTGACAGTCGACATATCGAAGGTGATCCTGTCGAAGTCGGTGCACCATCGGTCAACATTCGTGCATCAGGCACTATAGTGCAAAAATGCATAGCCTAAAAAGAGCCATGGCTTGTTCAGAGTCTTAATAATACTTTGCATACAAAGAAGAACTAACAGGATGATAGAGAAACAGCCATCGAAGCAAAATCATGTTACGGCGCCTTTTGAACACAAAACCACGTTAAATCAGTCTGGGCAGCCATGCTGAAGGATACTTACAACGTGAGAGCGATGTCTGAAAGATTGCCACTGACGAAAGGTTACATCGAGGCCACTTCTGAGCCATTGGTCGTAATCTTGCCTTCTTTCGGGATCGGCAAGTGTTTCTCTGGCTTGCTGCAACACCTGAAAGCGACCTACAAACATTGAAAGTGCCACCTGCTGGTATACGACGTGGCATAGAAACTCATCGTTGCAGTTACGTTATCTTTACACGTCATCCTCTCCTATTTTAGGAGCTGGCTAGTCAAGCAAACATCTGCAACAAAGGCTATTGGGCACCTCTTGTTGTAGAACGATGACCAAGCACATACAGTGCTGGCAAAAAAGTTAGTGCATCCCAAGAATCGATAGAAATCTCAAGCATTAGTACGTTGCGTTTTTCAAAATCTAGGTCAAAACATACTATACTACTCTGGTTTCTCTTCAAATCATTCTATACATCTGTTTGCCTTTTATTAAATATTCCTGTAAAGAGGAGCAGTCAACTTGATATGAGGTATTAATAAATGATGCAAATTGTATGTGCTGCTTCCTTAGCCTACTAGGCCAGAAAACACACAAAGTTGACTTGTTTGGTGGTTCAGAAACAGTTACAGTTGTCGAAGGATGGTTTTTGACAGCACCATCAGAAATGGCCTAGTAAAGATTTTGGAACGTTTCAAGTATCCTCACTCGAACAATGCATCTCTAGGACCAGGGGTGGAGCCAGCATTTTCATGCAGGGGCAAAACCCAAAAAGAATAAACACATTACAGCGAATAATCAGTGTGTTTATCCTACATGCTCCCAACGCGTGTGCTCGTCCACTGGAAGCAGGACATAATTTCGTCTTTCGTGACGGTCGGGGCGTAGGTATAGGGGTGGCCCGGGTCGCTACCCCCTACTGAGAAAAACAGGGAGCAAGTGCCTTCTGCCCACCCCTTGGCTCTGCTAAACGACTGTGTGAGGCACCTCATCAAGAATGCTAAAGGCTTTTGAGATATATTGAGTTTTGCATGACAGTATGAACTGGGGGAAAATGTAAAATAACTTGCTCATCCTTCATTTATCAGAAAACGCTATAGAGTGTTTTTTCCTTTCTACTGCACCAATCGATTTCTTGCATCGTTTCGAACTGTCAGAAAAAACTGCAGCTGCATGCTCAAAATAGCATGCTTCAAGCATTTGATGGTCACTGAGAAAATGCCTCATGGGTTTTTGTGATACATTATTTGAGAGAGGGATACTTAGTGCATCCACTACATCCTACTCTACATTATCAGCCGGTGCAAACAATTCTAATTATAATAATCATATTAGTATAGCTCCTCCAGGAAACCAGACCGCTTGTTAGATACTTCATCTATGCACAAACATTTTTTTGTAATTGGTGGTGACTATGCCCTCAGCTAGAAACAGCCCCATATATTGCTAAGAAAGGTAATTGTACACATTTTTGCACCAGGTATGGAAATCAGGGTGGTAACATGCACAATTTGCAACAAATACTGATATTTCATGCAAATCCAATTTTTTGGTGAAATTGCATTGGCCAACAGTCAATACAATTCTGAAATATTCGAGGCTTTATCTTGATCCCCAAGATGCACCAAATATTTTGGGCAGGACTGCACTTGCTGAGGCCTCTGGCTGAGCATTTTGTAATAAGGGATAACTCTAGACCTCGAATGGGTATCGCCGGAAGTCCCAGGAGCATTATCACCCATACAATTTCGACGATCCCTCGGAGCAGACCAAGCAGTCAGCAGACTCTGTTCTACGAAATATTCACAACCAAAATTGAGCAAGTTTAATGATTCAGAACTAGGAGTCTTACGGAGCTTTCTTTAAAAAAGTGTCAACACTTGCAATTAGGGCATCATATAAGGTCTTCAATAGCTGCTGAAGTATTTGGCCCCTAAAACATTGCTCTTTGTCTAGGCTTTTTGGACTAACAGCCAGATCAAAGCCTTAATTTATCGTAACGAATAAGTTATGCAAGCCCAGCAGCCCCCCAATCTGAGTGATGCAAAAAGCTAAATGGAGTATCATATGCAAGGTTTAGCATTTCCTTGGCAAAAGCAAAGAACTCGTGCTCAACACACGGCATGAATAAGTATCCATATTGTGTCAGTGATGCACCAGTGGTGACCAGATCTAACGGGACTGAGGACGGCTGCTTTGCAAAGCCCGGTATGCAAACTATGGAACAGCCACAGCCTGGCATGAGCAATCCAACAGCTGCACAGCCAGAACTGCATGTACAGGATTGCATTCTCTCCAGTCACTGTGGAGTAAATGCATGCCTCGAGCATCACTGAGAGATGGAGCTAGTTGAGGAGTGACTGGGGGAGTTAGGAGCTGACAGACGCAACTGCCAAAGGGCTGACAATAATAACAATAACAATAAAAATGTGTTCAGCACCTTAAGAGATTAGATATATTATTAGATATATATATTTCTAATTAATTTTCCTATACTGAAGAGGAGCAAATCAATTGATTAGTCAATTGATTGGACAAAGCAGGTTTCAGATTGGTACATGTTTCATGCGTACAGGAGCAAGGGGAATTGCGATGTGTGTAAACATAAAATAATATTTGAATCGCAGAAAGCTAAAATAAAGATGTAAAGCTA
Organism: Cristatella mucedo; assembly: GCA_009760855.2. NCBI lineage: Eukaryota > Metazoa > Bryozoa > Phylactolaemata > Cristatellidae > Cristatella > Cristatella mucedo. The sequence goes on along the minus strand of WPIO01000010.1, from coordinate 4,540,562 downwards.
AAATAAAGATGTAGAAGGCACTGTACGTGACAGTTTCGGGGATCTGTATACTGATGGCAAACTTGGTAAGGCGGTTGCTTTCACGTCCTCAGTCCCGAGGTCGTAGGTTCGATTCCTACGGTGGGCGATCCTTTATCGCCACTGCAAGCGGTGGTGATAGCCGTAAAGGCTTTTCTGTCGCTATACAAAAAGAGGCTGTTTAATCAGCCAGGATTTTTTTTACTGCTGATGAGGGGTGGCATGACTGCTGAACTTTTCGTGAAGTCGATTCGGCAATTGAGAGTAAAGCACGGTGGACTGCAAGAGCGCAGTAGCTATAATCTATGCTGGAAGAAGTAGCAAGTGATTTAACTCGCACACGCGTACCAACACATGGGGCATAAGCATCCTTATCTAGCGGCCTGATTGGTTATGCAGCACCCGAAATCATATATATATATATATATATATATATATATATATATATATATATATATATGTATTTTTGTATGACTTGCAACACCAGATTAGTTAAGCAGCATCTGAAATCACATATACAAAAGCTAACATCGCCAGGTTCCTCACTGAAAACGTATCACCCCGGCTTACGACTCTACGTCAAAAGTAAAGCAGCCGGCAAAAAATGCCCACTTCGTCAAGCGCATTGTCTTGGCTAAAAGTTAGCACCAAGGAGCCAGCTCAACCTACTTGCAGCAGCTTCATCGTTTGCTTGGCATTTATCTGGATGGCAAGCCAGTGCTCGAACCCGGTACTCTGCGTTTATTTGTTCTGCCTGCAAAAAATGGCGACGAGAGAAATCGGGCTTTGGGCAAATCGAAACACTGGTATCATCAAATGCTATTGCGCCGTTCTTTAAAAAGGCAGCTAGCTGCTAACACTACATTCATGCTCAGCAAACCTGTCACTGAATGCTCGAATGAGCTAGTCAATGTGTATCTTGTTCTCGTGAAACTGGCACTGAAACGACGCTTACACCATCATAGACGGCTTTAAAATAGCCCTCTGCTCGGATATGTCGAGAAAGATACACGAAGTGCCACCATCGCGAAGATATTTCGAGGATGTGACCAGGTGGGAGAAATAAGAATCCAACCATAGCACACATGAGCTTTCGACACAGAAGTTTAAGGGTTGAAACTGGGTCTAAATAGCTACTCAATATCAATATATACAATTTTGAATAGTCTGCGCACATACAGAACCAAATCCAGAATCATAAGCCCAGTTCTTCGTACTTTAAGCGGGTAAATCTTCCTACTTGACCCTTTACAAAGTCATAGCCACCCCGGTGGGAATCCCACACTCAGAACTGACCGTAGAAGACTGCGTACACCCCAAGACGTCGTAGTATGTCTCCGGCCGATGATCAGTAGTATATACGTCAGAGAGTAGTGGAAAGGGCCTGTCCATGATCACATGCAGCACGCTAGCAGGGGTTGAATGCAGCATAAGAGATCGAACCCATGAAGTAGCCTACGTCACGTGACCCTTGTTTGTGATTAGATAATGGCTCACCTACGGAGGAACGGAAATGACACACCAATATGACTCCCTCGGGAGTACTCATCTCGGGCCAAACAATTTGAATGCGGTTTTTTCGACAAGAACTTTGTATTCCAGGTCATTATTTGACCGTGGACAATTCGATCTATCTGTGACCATGGAATGCCCAAATGGTAATAAATAGTATCTATGCCAATCAAAACTTAATGCTGGGCTCGCTGTATCACTAGACTTGAATTAGCATGCCCTTTTATTTGCTTCTACGATGATGAAGTAGCTAAAAATCTGTAAAATTATATATTTCTAAACTCTACAATATCTAATTATATTTCAATGAAAGTTTTTGACTGAACAACACAGCTAAGCGCGACCGGAAAATCTGCAATGAGCAATGCCACCAGTTGGAAGCTACGATGCTTTTCCCGACTACGAGACTTGGTTCCCTAAAGTAGGATCCGACGCGATCGCAGTTCGGCTATTAATATTCAGATTGTTAAGTAGTTTAATTTACAATGCTATATTGATTTTGCTGGCGGTCCCTGTTGATTTTATATTGCAGTACGTAGTGAATTTAATTGACGCTCGGGTACTGATTAGGCGACAATGCACGAGCTTATTACGCTCCCTTTACATGATAACGTCAATCGCCTCATCCTGCTCGCATGCACGCCGCTGCCTGCTTCGGCCAGCTGGACCACTGTACGACAGATGGCAGCGCGGATAGCCTGCCCCTGCGTTGCTTGCTTCAATCTTTCTGCCCGTCCGTCGACCTTCACGAGCGCTATCCTCTCTCTTTCTTCTTCGACTTTGAAACTTCCGTCTCGAACGTCTGCTAGAAAATTCGCTGTGTACAGGAAGCCTATGCGAGCCATTAGAGCCACGTACCAGTGCTTAACATCGCCACTCGTTCTTCAGGCGAAATATACATCTTTGTGTAGCTCTTGTATAGCGCCTCGTCTGCTTCGCGCTGCGCACGAGAGGAAGCCTTTTGGAGTCGGATCGTCTACGTCACCATCACGTTCTCCGACTCCCGAGGTCGACCCCACCTGTACATACGCTATCGGCTTGCTTGCCGGCGGCCAAAACGAAGGCGATGTCCGGGTACAGGGTAATCGATTGTTTTACTTTTGCGTAGGTATGTCGGAAGCACGACATAAAGTACGCCTTTACGTTGGTTGCCAGCGAGTAGATTTTTATGATGCATTATGTAATATTACTTTATAACGTGTGTAATTCCTGTTTGTTTTGCTTTGCGAATGTCAGAGACGCCGCTCTATCGATGCCTGACCTTGAATCGCTGCCGGGCGCGGCCAAGTCCTCGAGTCCACGGGTAGTACTCTGAATACGTCTTCAAGATTGCGGTCCAGCAGGTCTTTCAGCCAGGCCCAGTAAATTTTCCAGATGCTTGAGGTGCATTTTTATCCTTGCAAGCCCTCCGACCCGTGCAATAAGACGCTTGCATTGGCTTAAAACTCTACAGCTAGACTCGTCTGTCATAAATGTCGGAGCCCCCACATACAATACTTGTGTTCAAACTGCACAAGTTTCCAATGAAGCGACGAATAACCTTCTTGGTCCTATCACTCTCTTTCTCTTTCTGTCCCTTCTTTCCCATGCTTTGACTTACCTTACTTATCAAGTGCTTTCTCCTCAGTTCGAACTCCTCCTCACGCGACTCGCTCGCCTCGCTCAGGTCATTTAGCTAGCTATCCTGCCGTAGGCTAACTTCCTATTCTTTCAAAAGTCTGGAACTCGCTACCGACGTGCATCGGTGAGCCGTGATGGCACACTAGGTAAGGCGGTTGCTTTCATGACCTCAGTCCCGAGGTCGTGGGTTCGATTCCTGCGGTGGGCAATTTTTTATCGCCACTGCAAGCGGTGTTGATAGCCATAAAGGCTCTTCTGTCGCTATACAAAAAGAGGCTGTTTAATCAGGATTTCCTCTTTATCACGACGCAGCTAATACGGCGTCGTTTGTGAATCGGGGCAGGTCAGTTTCTGCTATGAGCACAGTGCTCAACTGACCCGCGTTCATTTTTCATTGCAGAATTCTACTAACCGCACTTGCATGCTGACCCCGCGCATGTCAACCCTAACCGTGCTATTCATGTTGTTTGTCAAGCATTACACCTTGTCACCATTCGATCGTGTTTCCTTTGCAGCAAATGTAAAGCGCCTAGAAAGAGATTGGGGTCTCTGAGGGCGCTTGATCAAGAGTATCATAACTATTATTATAATTATAGCAGGCTGCAACGCGGTTGCCAAAATCTGATTATATTTACCTTAAATAAACACGTTTTGAGCTATCTTGTCTATTTAGAGTATCTCTGTTGAATATAAGTACCAATTCCTCAACCCTACAGCCTAAAACTCAAACGAGAAAAATATAACCAAAAATCCTAAGCTGCGATCCCAAAATGACACAGCCCCTAAACAGTACACCAAAATCCTACAACCTTAGCAAGAAAGATAGCTCTAAAACATTTTTATTTTTCTTAAATATAAGCAGACGCTGGCGAAAATATTGAGCAGCTTGCGGTGGGTATTGTGCTTCTAGCAGAAACTGGACAGGCTCTATGCAAAAACGACACCGTATTAACTGCACGTCTCCTGACTTTACGACATTTAAGAAATAAGAAACACGATTCGCTCTAGATGCGTAAATGGTCCTTAATATGCATGCGCAATAAAATTGTGCAAGTCGTTATTTATATTGAATTGATTTGATTCCTTTCCGATACACGAGAAGGGTTTAAATCGAGATTTATTTCTCTTAGGGGGCTGAACGTCATTATTGTAACGGTCTATGTGTGCTATCCGTACCAATTGACGTAGTGGAAAATTAAAATACTGCCTGCCGGTGACTGTTCGATTTTTTTGAGGATTGCTAGTATACATATCTTAAAGATAATGAAACAGCAATACATTTGTGTAGCACCCTCTAAGAACTTAATCTCGTTCTAGGCACCTGGCGTATGATATTACAGTAGAATGAGCAAATGGTTCGTGGTAACATGCACAGCGTCAACAATCCTAATGGGGCTAGAGGCAACACGCACACAGCCAACATGTAAATATGGTTAGTGGTAACATGCATTGTGTCAGCACGTATAAGCAGGTCTAGCGGTTAAGGTGCTCGCCCCGACCAAGGTCTGACTGAGGTCGTGGGCTCGAGCCTCAAGGCATATGTGAAGCGCCTGAATAGAGATTAAGTTCTCTTGGGGCGCTATATAAATGAATTATATTATTATTATTGAGCACACAAAAGACAAATTGCAAGGATCAATCAAACGCAGTAGCAAACAGGTAATTTTTTTGCTTCTTTGCAAACGTTGTCAAGTCAGGGAATGTCGTGACCTCAATTGGTAGTGAGGTCATGGCTTTGAGAGCCTACGAACTAAAGTAAAGGTAAGGTCTCTAAAGGATGTGAGGTTCTTGCTAGGCATCGCTATACGATAGAGAGTCAGAAGAGCTGATGGTACGATGACTGGCCTGGTTGGGGAGTAGTTCTGATGGATATGGTGAAGCCAGAGAATGGAGAGACGTAAAAGTGAGTGACAGCACTTTAAACTCGATAAGCAGCTTGATTCGGAGCCAATGCAGGTCAGGGAGAAGTGATTTGATGTGGCTTATGACAGACATGCCTGGCTGCGGAGCTTTGCATCAACTGGGATTGCAAATACCAGCAAGCTGTGAGTTAAAAAATTCAAAGCGAGATGTCGCAAATGCATGAACCAATTTGGATGTGGTTTCCCTGTCTAAGCAGGACCAAATTTTAGAAATTTTACGTAGCTGAAAGAAGGCAGACTCAGCCATGATCGTAGAGCTGATTAGGTCGTCTAGCAAAAGGTTGCTTTGGAACAGGACACCTACATTTTATACAGATGCTGTGGTTTGGGCACAGGCAAAGGTGCAGCCGCGGCACATTGACCCGCCTTTGGTGTGATTGCGGGTACACGGCTGTTTCTGGGAAAAGGGGCAGGGCTGAGAGACTCGGGAGAAGGCAGTGTGGACGCCGGCTGAGCGGTTGTGTGCTGACGCTTGCAAGCCTCGTGAGAATATACGCCTGCTGAGGCCCGCTACGGTGTTTGCATTGTCGTTGAAATTAAACCACGGAGCTATGGGTGACGTGCTGGTTGAGCTGATTTCGAGCGAGAAGCTTTCTAATTTCTGAGTCACAATTGATTTTCCCATAACTAGTAAATTGATTGTACTGTCCTTCAATTTGTGAAAATTTGCGGCCATCCAAATTTGGGTGTCAGCAATACATGCAGCAAGGGAGTTGAGAGAATTTGACTGGCGGGCTGGGAGGGATAAAAACCTAGACACAGCTGTGTGTCATCTGCATCTATGTGAAAACCTCGATTGTTCTTGGCGATCACATCGGAAAGATAGGGAATTAAACCGTGAGGAAAAAGGACCAGACATAGAGCCCAAATGTAAACCTTACTTTAGTGGATGCTCGAATGATCTTTGCACGCTTACAGCAATACTCTAGAGTTTACCACCGAGATACGACCTAGTTGACTGCAGCGAAATGCAAGCGATGCGCAGGCGATATGAGAGGTGCTATTGGAGGACTTAGTGATTAATAGCATAAAAGGCTGCGGAAAAATCAAGCAATACAAATATAGAGACTTTACCCAAGTCTGGATTCTTGAGAGGGTCTTTATATCAGACACCGCGCATAGACCTACAGAAATTCCGTGATGTGAGTACGTGAATACGTCCGTAAGCACAAATCGCAGACATCACCCTTTCATAATGCCGATATTTTTTTTACCGTGATAACGGTACAACAGTGATTATTGTCATGTTAAAAGTCAGGGGAGATTAATTTTACAAATTTTCTTGGCTAACTGCTTGGCAAAATGCACTCTCAGTTAAAATTGAGCAGTGAATTATACATTGAATTATGAAAAACTGATAAACAGGCTTTTGAACATATTTATCTTAATTATATTTGCGAAATCTTACTTAAATGCTGTGAGATTATCTCTCAGTGTAGTCGATAAAAATTAAGAATATGACAGTAGCAGTTAGTCTTAGTGACAGTCTGCTGCTAGGCGAAAACTTGCGGTCAAGGCTCAGCGAAGCTGAACGCGTCACGTACCGTCGTTAATTTTCAAATCAGATTTCCTCACGATGTTTTTGTCGATGCACGCTAGCCCCTGTAAATGAAAGTCACTTAAATCCGATGCTGACCAATAGAAAGGGAGCTTGTGCGAATAGAAATGGGAATGGAAGGATGCACTCTCATTCATAAAAATTAAGTTTAATTTGAAAAAGAATAAACGTGAGCAATTACCGCAAGTGAAAAGTTCCACACTTTGAGAGCAATGGATTCGCAAAAAACGAGCTAAGCAAGCAGTACTATTATATAGCATTACTATCGCAGAGAATAACAAGAAAAACCACAGAAAAGCCTAATTAGCGTCGCTCGGTCGAAGTTCATTGGAGGCGCAACTATCGTAAAATTCAATAGCATGGTAGCCATTACTTACAATTTTTTCTCCTCTAAAGATGAATGCAAAATTTCCCGTCAATAGGACGACCTCACTAGCGACGTGAGCGGACACTCAAGCCTGACTTTCAAAGCAGAGTTAGAATTTTCTATGATTTTCAAAATTGTAGGCTAGTTCATAGTTCAAGTAGTAGAAATGGGCTTGTTGTAATGGTAAAGTGACTCAGCTCAGACTCTGACTGGTCGCACGGCCATTCCTGCAAATAAAACCTCAGCTAAGTGCATTGAAAAGCGTACGAAAACAGGCGTGCTTACACAGACGTTCGACAGATCCAGGGTCTCCCTCAAGACACTCGCAGTCAAATGCTCTCGGTAGATAATAATAGTAATAATAATGCACTTGATAAAGCGCCCTCAGATAACTCAATCTCTTTCTAGGCGCTTTACATTTGCTGCAGATGGAAATGCAATTGAATGGTGAGTAATATCATGCTTGATAAACAACATGAATAATATGGTTAGGGGTGACATGCACACGTTCAGCATGTAAGTGTGGTTAGTGTCAGCACGAATTAGCACATGAAGGACGAATCACAGGGACCTCAATCAGAAAATGACGAATCACAGGACCCACAAAATGCTGTCATAAATAGGCATGTCTTTAAGTTCTTTTTAAATGTGGTCAAGTCAGCGGTTGCTCTGGCGCAAGTTGGGAGGGAGTTCCAGGCTTTGGAAGCAAACGAACTAAATGCACGGTCTCCAAAGGATTTGAGGTTGTTCTTCTTGGTTAGCAGTGGATTCCGAGATCACAAGAATCCTAAGTAAGGATTAAATTTCAGCTACTATTTTTCCGTCAGGCTACTGTGAAGCTACTTTGTTATACTTCATTTACACTGCAGGTTTTATATGCAAAGTGCTTAGAAAGAGATTAGGTCCTCTGAGGGAGCTATACACATGTATATGTATTTATTATTATAGAATATAACATTTAAATACTGCACTACGGGAATTAGCTCTATAAACACTTTAAAATGCCGGAAATTAAGCCTCTCAATTCGTTACTTATTTCGAGCGCTATGTCAGTACCCGAACCCACTATCATGGTCGAGAAGTGGTATCGCCCAGTGGCTTCCTTCGTTACTTATTTTTCTCTTTGTTGTCGGCGATAACTGAGCAACTTCACAGATTTCTGTTGAAAAAAACTGTTCATTTAACGAGGTCAAAACCAATATGCTAAAGGCACGAGGAATAAGTCAACTACTTCCAGGAACCCCAGAACAAGTTAGTTGTTCTGATGCTGTGCATTCTAACTGGAAATATGAAGTATTTTTGTGCTGGTGGAATCCGCTGCTTGCCAAGTGTGCCCTACGCATTTAATTTTAAACTCCCTCTCGTCAAGGGAACACACATGGCCAACATTTATTGACTAACGTGCATTATGAACAACATCCAGCACAGGCATTACACTTATCTCTCCGGCAGTGCAATTCTTTGTATGCGATTGCCAGAATGAGCTTACAATTTATGACACATTTCCTTCCTCTGAGCTTGCATAAAGACGTACCAAATTACTCACGTGAGCGATTGCACTCGACTGGCGATGTTTAGCAAATATTGATGATATTTTTACGACCAACCCAGATGCTTTATGCATAGATGGTTCTACTTATCATAGCTCACCTGCCATTCAATTCTTAGAACTGAGCTGTCCATGCCGATACAACCCGTTTGAATACTAGACGTTTTGGAAAATGACAGACAATTTGTTTAAGGTTACTTAGTAATGACAACGAATGATAAGCTCATGGGTGACTTTTAAGGACTGAGAATTGTAATTATAATAATAATAATGTACTTAATAAAGCGCCCTCAGAGAACTTAATCTCTTTCTAGGCGCTTTACAGTTGCTGCAAAGGGAAAAGCAATTGAATGGTGAGTAAAATCATGCTTGATAAACAAACAAAATGAGTAACATGGTTAGGGGTGACATGCACAGGGTCAGCATGCAAATGTGGTTAGTGGCAGCATGCACAGTGTCAGCACGCATAAGCACGTGAAGGACGAATCAAAGGGACCCACTAAATGCTGTCCTAAATAGGTGTGTTTTTAAGTTCCTTTTAAACGTGGTCAGGTCAGGGGATGTTCTGACGCAGGTCGGGAGGGAGTTCCAGGCTTTGGGAGCATATGAACTAAATGCACGGTCTCCAAAGGATTTAAGGTTTGTACGAGGTATTTCTAGACTGTTGGATTCCATATAGCAGGTGGTACAATGCTTGGCCTGATGGGGGAGTATGTCGGAGAGATAGGCTGGAGCCATAGAATGAAGGAACCTAAAAGTGAGCGACAAAGCCTTGAAGCTGATCCGTTGCTTGACTGGTAGCTAGTGCAGGTCGGCGAGAAGTGGAGTAATGTGGCAACTGCGACGCTCACGACAGACATCCTAGCTGCAGAGTTTTGCACCAGCTGCAATCGCCTGATCGCACATGCTGGTAGGCCAGCAAGCAGTGAGTTGCAGAAGTCGAGACGAGATGTCACGAATGCATGGACCAACTTAGACGTGGTATCCTTATCTAAACAAGCCCGAATTTTAGCAATGTAATGAAGCTGAAAATAGGCTGATTTGACTGTGAAGCTGATATGGTCGTCTAACGAGAGGTCGCTTTGGAATATGACACCTAGATTTCGAGCTGATTCAACAGGAGATATGCTGGCAGAACCAATTTTGAGATTCAGCCTTTCCAATCTCTGAATCACACTGGGTTTGCCCAGTACTAGTAAGTTAGTTTTATCATCGTTTAGGTTTAGAAAATTTGCTGCCATCCATGTGCGGATGTCATCAATGCATGCAGCAAGTGAGTTTAGAGAATTTGAGGTGTTCGAAGGCTGGGAGGGATCAAAGCAAAGGTACAACTGAGTGTCATCCGCATAGAAGTGAAAGCCTAGATTGTCCTTGGCAATCACATCAGCAAGAGGGAGACTATAAACCGTGAAAAGAACCAGACCTAGCACGGAGCCCTGAGGTACTCCATATTTCAGAGGTACTTCAGATGATCTTTGTCCATTCACGTCAATACTCTGGAGTCTCCCACTGAGATAGGACCTGAACCACTGCAGAACAGTGCCAGTGATGCCCAGGCGAGATGAGAGGTGCTCTAGAAGAACTTTGTGATCAAAAGCTACCGAAAGATCGAGCAAAACAAGCAGAGACACTCTACCCATGTCTGCATTCCTAAGTAGGTCGTTGTATACCCTAAGCAATGCTGACTCTGTGGAGTGATTAGCTTTAAAGCCAGACTGGAACTTACTAGCAAGGTGTGAGGTTTCGATATATGAGTTCAGCTGGTCTGCCACGACCCGTTCCAGTGTCTTTGATAGGAATGGTAGAAGGGAGACTGGGATGTAGTTGCTCAAGTTCTCTTGGTCAAGTGTTGCTTTCTTGAGAAGAGGCCTGACTACAGCTTATTTGAAAGGTGCTGGGACATGACCTGAGGCTAATGACATATTAATGATGTTAGTTATGCATGGCAGCAACAGATCAATGCAACATAGGAGCAGGACAGTGGGAATAGGGTCCAGAGGACTTGTTGTCTTCTTTGATTGCGGTACGAACTTTAGGACTAGATCACTAGTGACCTGCTTAAATGCAGCCATTGAGGTGCAGCAAGGAACCGAGGAACAGCATTCTAGTGGGGATGTTGTCATCACAGGGATGGATTCCCTGATCGTGTCAATCTTCTGCACAAAGAATCGAGAGAAGCGATCGGCTAGATCATCACAAGGATCATCAGGTAAGGAGCTAATATGGGAACGGTTGAGGAGATGGTTTATTGTCGACATCAGCATTTTTTGATTGTGCATCTGTGATTCAACAATGTTTCTATAGAAGCTAGACTTCGCCTTTGCTAGGATCGATTGGTACGACTTACAGTAGTCTTCATATTCCTGTCGATGGACAGTTAGTCCGGATCTTTTGTATGCTTTTTCAAGCTTTCGTTTAGTAGACCTGGCTAGTTTAATGTCTGTGGTAAACCATAGGCCGTCTGGGCAGGGGCGTAAAGTGCGCTTTGTCAGAGGTGCAAACTCGTCGAGCGTGTCAGTTAGTGTCGTGTTGTAGCTATCTACCAATGATGACAGATCGGAGGGAGGACTGAGCAGCAGAGGCGAAGCAGATATTCTCGCACGGACAGCATCGATGTCAAGGGTCTTGAGGTTTCGCGATTCACAGGTTATTTTAGAGGAGGATGTGTGCACACACTGTAGATTGAATGAGATCTGCATGTGGTCAGATAAGCAGGATTTGGTAATAATTGGTGATGACAAAGTGCAGTTGTATGAGAAAATCTGGTCGAGTGTGTGACCCTTGATGTGGGTAGGGCCATGCACATGAGCCACAAGAGAGAATGAGTCAGTCAATGAACGAAATTCGGTGCTGAAAGCGTCAGAGTTATCAAAGTGATCGTAGAAATCACCCATAACGAGGAAGGATCGATTTCTTGCACACAGAGTCAAAATGAGATCGGAGAAATCTGAGATAAAGGAGGATTTGGTACCTGGTGGGCGATAGACTACTGCCACCATCGGTAGCTTGTTTTCGGGTGAGACCAAGACAACTGATTCAAAAGACTGCTTCGAAGGTACTGCAAATGGCTTGAAGTTGAATTTCAAGCGCACGATAATAGCAACTCCACCTCCAGTTTTGATTGATCTTGGGGTGTGAAAGAACGAGAAACCGGATGGAGTAGTGTCTTTAATTGTCGGGCAGTTTATCGATTTCAGCCAGGTTTCAGTTAGGGCGAGCAGGTCGATACCATTTTCAGAAATGAGGTCTCTTGTTACCAGAGGTTTATTGCACATTGAGCGAGGATTCCAAAGGCAAGCGTAAAGTCTGGCCGATGGGGTTACAACAGGCCTGATGACCACTAAGTTAGAGAGATTTACAGTGACGCATGTGGGGGAGCGTGCTGAGCGGTTCGAGACAATGCTAGGAATACTAAACGAGCGGTTACTCAGCTCGCAGTTCCCGCCCAACCAGCGGCGTCTGAGCTGGCGGTTCCGGCCACCGCGGCGGCTACGGGGTGCTTTTCTTTTGTTAACGCATAGTTCATGAATCTTAGCAACGACATTAATATCTAGGAATGCATTTGATCTACGATGACGAAGCGATAACAGCTGCTGACGATCATAACTAACAAGCAGGATACTAGCCGCCGGCGTGGGATAATGAGTAGCCCGAAGCGATAAGCGTTTAGATGTCCACAAGCACGTAATTTCTTACGCGCTACGGTCAAATAACAATCGCAATAACTATAAACAGGTCTTAGCTGTATCGTATCTGTATACGATGTTCGCAAGAACTTCGGTTTTCGGAAGAATTCTGCAACGAACACGAACGCACGTTAAAGCGCTCTATGTCAGGAGGCGAGAATGATTTGTGTCAAGCAATCGCTAGGATGTCTTTTTGATTAGCAAAAAAGACGGTGAATCGCGGAGAGACAGCAGGATTTTTCTCCGGCACAAAAAGCTGAGATCAATATTCGACTGAATATTGCCGAATCTACCACTATGGCTGAGATGCTGAGACGGTAGAACGGCTGAGTGGTTTCCCATGAACTCCCAAGCCAAAATAAATACGATACACCCCAATTCAAACTTTCAAAATTCCCCAAATCTAATTTATAGCGTATGGCTCACTCAACACTTACGAGAGTGGAGTAAAGAAAAAAATCAGCCAATAGATTGATAAGGTAGTCACCATCTAGTAAAAGTCAAGGTCCAACTTTTTAAATTTCGAAAGAAAATTTCTTTCGGTGAATTGAATCAACGATACGATATTCTTTTAGGGATATGATGAAATTGGTAGACTATTGGGCTGAGAGATTTTCTGCGTCTTGTACTGACGCTCGGAGCTTTCGAAATTACGGCAAACTTTAGAATGGCTCGAAGATATACGTTACGTTTTGCTGTCGTTACTCCACAGCTCCAGGCTCAGAGGCTATACACCGTGTCGATGCAGACGGACGTCGCATCCTACGGAGCCAAAAGGAAGTGTGAGGGCAACTGCGATTTCCTGCTTGAGAGGCTGGCCAGCTTTAAGATGGCATAAGGCAGAAGCGGATTTGGATTTATCGACACATTTCAAGCTCGCATGAACCACTAGCAATTAAAGCATTAGGTCGCGCTGATGAGTCACTCGCTTGCGCCGTTTCTCTCTCTCTCTCTCTCTCTCTCTCTCTCTCTCTCTCTCTCTCTCTCTCTCTCTCTCTCGCTCTCTCTCGTATTTTCCGAGGCTGCTGATGGAGACCGGAAGCTTCGCTGGATTCAACAATTTAAACTCTCCAGTGACTAGCGTCTTCTAATCCATTTTTATAATTTAGGACGTGCTGCACTGCTACCTTCGAGCCAGTATTTGTACAACTTTTATTTAAAGTTGCTCATATCGTTTGCTTTATCAACTTCCAGCCATCACTTAGCGTTCGTGAGCATTTTCCAAACATTTCATGAGCTGAGCCGAAGCTCTTCACGTGAGACTTGATCAGGTTAAGCAGTGCAAAAATGGCGTCATTAAATATTGAGTCGGCTTTTCTCAGACCTTCGTAAAAACTGGTCATTCACTGAGAACGTGTTACATAGCATGAGCGTAGCATGAGAAGGCGCTTTTGCAGTCTTCCTATTGACTTCCGTGGCCACAGAAGAAGTTGTTACCTGTTATTCCAAGCCTACATGCTGTCTAAATGCTCCTGAACACGATGCAAACATTCATTCCGTTTGGCAGCTATGCGTGAGTTCGCTAATTTGTTAGCATGAGCAGAAAGCAGGTTCGAAAGTAGCGTGCGATATAATAATAATTATGATAATAATGCATTTGCCTAGCGTCCTCGGCGAACTGAGTCTGTTTGTAGGCACTTTGGAATGCTGGAAATCTAATGGAATGTAGTGTAGTGAAATGGAAATTTATGGAAAGCATACAAAATGATAGGTGGTAGCTCCCGAAAGAAACAGGCACCGGGTAGGCTGGCACGTGCACACAAAGGTCGAAGCGCAAAGACCCACTCAATGCTGTAACAAATGGGTGTGCTTTAAGCTTCTTCTTAAATGTCCACATGTCATGGGACATTGTGGAGTGCTTCGTTAGTGAATTCCAGGTTTTGGAAGCAGACAGTAGCATACGAACTAAAGGCACGGTCTCCAAAGGTTCAGAGGCTCGTATGAGGTATGGCTAAACGATTCGAGTTAAAACAGCGGGTTGCACAATTTTGGCCCAGGTGGGGAATTGTTTTGATAGGTAGGCTGGAGCCAGAGAATGAAGGGAGGTAAAAGTAAGTGACAGAACCTTGAAGTCGATGTGCGCTGCTTTATTGGGAGTCAGTACAGGTTGACGAGAATGGTGTGACGCTGCAACTGCGCCGCTCCTCACGACAGACAAGCCTAGCTGCAGAGTTTTGCACCAACTGTAAGTGCCTGATTGCGCACGTAGGTAGACCAGCATGCAGTGAGTTACAGAAGTCAAGACAGGATGTCCAAAATGCAAGGACCAGTTTTGATGTAGTAACCATGTCTAAGAAAGCCGGAATTTTAGCAATGTTGTGCAGCTGAAATAAGGTAGACGTGACTGTGATGCTGATGTGTCGTCAAATGAAAGGTCACTTTGGAAAGGGACATCCAGATTTCGTGCAGATTTAACAAGAGATATGCTGGTGGAGCAGATTTTTATAGTTAGGTTTTCCAATTTCTGTATAATATAACTATTAAGTTGCTATGTCGTCATTCAATTTCATTAAGTTTGCTGCCATCCATGTGCGGATGTCATCAATAGATTCAGCAAGGTTGCATAGAGAATTCAACGCACTCGAAGGCTGGGTGGGATCAAAGCCAAGGTACAAATAATTGTCATCTGCACAGGAATGAAAGCCTAGATTGTGCATGGCAATCACGTCAGCAAGAAGGAGAGTACAAAACGGGGAAAGAACCGGACCTAGCTAGCACGGAGCCCTTAAGTACCCCATACTCAAGTGGCTTTCCGCCGGAATGAACGTCTTACCTTCGATAACATCCAGTGGCACCATTTGGCCACTCAGGCATTCCCTTGTATTCGAGCACTCTCCTGTATTCGGATTTTCTCCTTACTGGTCGGCGTCTGTGTGACGCTCGTACGTACGGATGAGTGTGCTCCGCATGTCGTCTTTTTCTCCTGGCTCGCTCGCTGCAGCGCAGCCTGGCGCCGATGTATTCTATCGCTCTGTTAGCTACTGGATGGCGGGTGGATAGGCGCTCCGTCGTGATTTATTTCAGGCATGACTTAATCTTGACGACGAGAGGAGGTGACCGGAAGTCACGGGAGAGATTCGTTCGCCCACCCTAGTTTCTTGCGCTAGTAGCCTGAGCAAGCCGACAGCTGATTCGCTTCTTCCCAAATGGCGTCCAATGTAATTAAAACAGCTTGTGCAGCTGTGTGTCGGACGTTTTGTAGAGGCGTGTTTCTCGTTTTAGCTATGCTGACAACACCATCGTTACCTTTAATGGGAGTGACAAAATTATTCACAATAAATTGTTATAAGAACAGTAGGTGGTCTACGGAATGCTGTGACTATGGGCAGCTGAATTGTGTAGCAATTTCGAAGCTTCGAACGGTGCTCGTTGCACACGGTCTCCTGCCTCTGTAGCCTCACGAATGGCAAATCTGTGCCCACTCCGTCAGGCAAGGAATCTCATGTAGAAGCAGTCCCCGGATCTGAGTGCCGTAGATGCGCCCGGGAAAGTCCCCGGCTCTGAAACTATCTAAAATGAGTTGGCGTGCGGCATCGATCGTGAGCCTGAATTTCTGCGTCAAAACAGTTCGGCCCGTTAGTCTCATCAGATTCAAATCAAGAAAGAAAAGACCCTTTGCGCCCTTTTACGAGACGTTTTAGGAGACATCTTCAGAAAAGCTTGGCAAGCGTCTAGAACGAGTTCATTAATTGCTGATTGAGAAAACTTTGTGCAGAGTTGATGCAGGTCGCGAAACTTATATCGATGGACACGTGTGTAGAGCTGGTCGAATTCAAATTCTAATCAAGCGGACCGCTGCCGGCAGATTTACTGAGAAACGCGTCCGCCTAAACAGTTTTTTGCATGAAGAGAAGAAACTCGCTTGAACTTCGACTCAAAACACCCGTTCATAAATGCTCAGAAAGACATTGTGTGCATGAGCAGGGCCCAGCGCATCGGAGGCGGAAAATGCTCAAGCAGCTGGATGATCGCCGACTGCACAAGCTAATGTTTCGTCTCTTTCCCCGAAGTGCTGAGACATGCCTGCTGAGGCGGAGCGGGCGGTGGGGCGGAGCGGGGCTCAAGCACTCCGCGCGTCACTCGGGCTGTCGGTGGAGCCAGGCTGTACTTGCTGCTTAAAAAAAGCTGCCATCAGTCACGATATTGCCCAGGGCCAATCAAAAAAGACCCAAAAGTTCGACCGAAATCGGGGGGGGGGGACGTAGTTTGGTTCGCACGGCACACAAAACATTGGCACATGACCAACACCAACAGTTTATTATATGGCGCATGGAACAGAGGGACGCACGACTTCTCTCGCCCCCTTCTCCCACTCGACTCTCTCTCCTCGACTCCCTCTCCTTGACTCCCTCTCCTCGACTTCTGCTGTCCGCTGGTCGACCCCAATGATTCATCCAGGACCACAGCTGTCCACCGGCCGATCCTGATGGTGAATCCACCATCTGTTCACCAGCGGGTTACCGGCCTGTGTCTGCGCCACATCAAAGGTGGACCACAGCTGTGCACCGGCCCCTCTCGGTGATGCTCCTAACAGCTGCTCACCAGTGGTTTAGCAGAGGAACAGTACCGGCCTGCATACAATCGAACTACAAGGGGGGGTACCGGTTACGGCATTAGGCATCGCACATAAGAGGCCACGAAAGCTGTGCAATCTGCGTGGAATGCAGCCCTCCTCAAAGGATGGACTACGCACCGATCAAGAGAAGCTGCTTCGTTATTTGGGCGGCTATTACTGTATCCCCGGAGAGACTTTGCGGATTCTTGCCTCGGAGCTCGCGTTTCCCACGCCGAGCGCGGAATTTCGCATTTGGTTTTTCTCTCACCCCAGTCGGAGTTTTGAAGACACTCAGTTTTTAGGGGGCCTTTTTCCGTCCTACCCCGTATTAGTAACTGGCTTTTGTTGAATTTCAACAGCTCGGCAGTTGTAGGCATGCTGTAAAAGCCGGAGCACCAGGCTTAAGGCGTAAAATCGGGCACAGCAGCAGATGGATGCACGATAGCACAGCGGGTCCTATTTAATGCATCTCCAGGCATTACACCCCACACAACTGCATCTCTGCCAAAAAGGAAACCACGCGTCCGGAGAAGCGCCTGCTAGTGGCCGATCGAAAACGAGTGGCCGCCGGTGCCCGTCAGATTTTCGGAAAGCTAGATGAATGTTTTTGCTTTGCAAGTTCTCCGATCGATCCGTTTACGTTTCCCGTTGACAAACTGCGAGCAGCCTCGAAGAACCACTGCTAAAGACAGAGAGCAAAAGGAAAACGAAAGATGACTTCAGATTCCATTTTGTCCAAGTTGAGACTGTCACTGTTGGTCGCGGTCACACTGGCGACGATTTCCCGCCTGCGAGGAAAGACGGAGTCCCGCGCTCCACACGTGGCACGTGGACGCCGTTAGCGCCTCGTCTGGCGGAGATTTAAGGACGCCGCCTCCCAGAAAGAGCTCCGATCCTCCGCACAACGCGAGCGCACTACTGTCCTCGCTACACAATACGAGCACGATCAAGATTCAGCAATTCCCTTCAAAGCTTACGGCAAAGCAGAATACAATTCATGGCTGCGTCGCTGATGAGCTCAGCACCGGACAGAGGCGGTCGTCATTTTTCTAGTCCCATTCTAGCCCTAACGCAGCCAAATCGATTGACGAATAATAAAAATAATAAGTTACTTGCACTGCACCCTAACAGAACTAAATCTCTTTCTAAGCGCTTTTTGCATACGCTGGAAATGAATCAAGTCAACAGCGGAGCAGGCGATAAGGGGATACGGAAGAATGGGGAAAGAGTCGATGACCCGACTCATCTCCCGCGTAATTCGCTCTTGAGACTGGCTAGCTCGCTTATCTTAGCGACCAAGAGGCGCCGCTGCAACAGCGGCAAGAGCAGCAGCCATGTTTACTGATCGGTTCATGCTTTTCGCAGCCGCACACAATTAAGCTTCGAAGCAACCCGTAGCGACCCGGGGGTCGGGCGACATCTCTCTCGGCAGTAGGCACCTTCTTTCGCGGGGAAATTATTTCCGCTTTGGAATGATCGCAGCTGCTAAAACTATGTACAAGTAAATTCGCTTCGGCGGAGACGCAGCAGGCGACATGCGCTCCACGGATCCAGCGACGTCCAAACCGGAAACAAGGTGTGACACGCGACGGGCCAGCTAACTTGAGGGGGGTGCAGAAGTGGACGCGCGAAGCATCGCGTCGACATCTTTTGGAGCAGTGCGAGCCGGTCACGTGGCATCCCGAGTTTTTACGGACACTTACAAGGCGACTTTTTGGCGCGACGCTCTGGGGAGCACACGAAGCGATCTTCGCCCACGGCGACCGTGCTCGACTTCCATCCGTCGTGCTTCTTTTAATGGCACTGCGGCCGATCGGGCCATCTCCTGCGTTCTCTCCGCCTATTCCGCTTTTCGCGCCGCCTAGTTTGGCATCCGACGTCGCTCCAGCTATTTCGAGTCGCGTATTCGGCGACACGCTTCGCGCCATCGCTCGGCTCTGCTGGCGATGCGTCCGACTAGCGATACGAGCGATAAATAGCCTTCGAGGCGAGGGCGTGCTTTAGGTCTAGGGTCATTCGGCTCGTGGATCGGTAGCTCGCCCGGATCGGTAGCTCGCCCCGTTCCCCCCTCGTCTGCCAAGCTCGACCGTAGGGAGCCAGCATCAGCTGCTCGAGCTGAGTACCGGTCGACAGCCAGTCAAGCGCGACCTGCGACCTGCGACCTATGGCTGACCTACTGATCCAAGAAACAGTCATTCCTGGCAGGGCATGCAGACGGGCGTCGCAGCTAGACGCCACCTGCAGCCGCAATTTACCTGGCGGGCGTGCTGGGCTGCATCGGTACCTCGAAGTGCATAAAAAGTTCATTAGTCGGCAAATTTGACCGGGAACCTGCGTCAAACAATGCGTCGGCGAGGCTGCACGAGCGTCGGGGAGCGGGCTACTGGCACTCGAGCCGCATTTCAGTGAAGAGCGACTGAAACTGCCGCACTGGCTCGGCCCGGTGGTTAAGGTGCTCGCCTCGAACCAAGGTGCAGGTGAATGTGCTTGATCAAGGTCATGGGTTCGAGCCTCGTGGCGTATGTGAAACGCCTGAATAGAGATAAGTTCTCATACGGTTGCTATTCAAAAGAATTTTATTTATTTATTTAAACGTGCCCCAAGTGCGGTTAAACGGCGGCGTCAGATAAACCAGCCAGGTTGCAGCGTATAATCATTGTTCGCGACAATGCAATCATGCGATAATCTAGCCGAGGCCGTATATATAATAATAATAATAATAATAATAATGCACTTGATAAAGCGCCCTCAGATAACTCAATCTCTCTCTAGGTGCTTTACATTTGCTGCAAAGGGAACGCGATTAAATGATGAGTAATATCATGCTTGATAAGCAACATGAATAGCATGGTTAGCGGTGACATGCACAGGGTCAGCATGCAAGTGTGGTTAGTGGCAGCATGCATAGTGTCAGTGTGGTTTGATTATATGCAGGCCGGTACCGCTCCTTTCCTAAACAGCTGATGGGAGCGTCATCGAGAGGGGCCTGGGCACAGCTGTGGTCCGCCTCTAATGAGGCGTGGACACATGTCAATAACCCGCTGGTGAACAGATGGTGGATTCATCATCGGGATCGACCAGGGGACAGGAGGAGTCGAGGAGAGGAGAGTCGAGTGGGAGAAGGTGGCGAAGGGAGCCGTGCGTCCTTCGGCTCCGTGCGTCGAGCAATAAACTGTTGGCATTATTCATCGGCTGGCTCTCTGCTGTGCGAACCGAACGACAAGCTATTTCTGGGGATGGAGCTGATGGCGCCCTTGGAGATGTCTCGTGCAGCGTCCCAAAGCTTCGGTGGCTTCGGAGACTTCGTTGGCGGCCTGCTGAACTTCGAGAGGGAGATCAAGAAAAGTGGTGAACCGAGTGAGTGGCACTTGTTTTTGTTCCCTGCGATGCAAGGCGGAGCCTTCACGTTTGCCCCGAGGCTTCCGCAGGCAGTCCAAGACGATTACGCCAAGCTGTGCGACGCCCTGGTGAGGGCATTCACCTCGCCGGCCGGTAGAGCGCGATTGCTGGAAACTGATCGGTAAATGCTGGTCGGACTGAGGGCCAACAAGAACTACCGGAAGCGGCAGCAGCAATCACCGACGGTGTGCCGGGCGACAGTAGTATGCCAGGCTGCCACGCGGTGGCGGCAGCCAACGACTCTCAAAGCGGTGGCGGTTGGTCAGGCTGCGATGGTGTGCCACGAGGCAACGGCGTTATGTGAGGCAACGGTCAGCGGCGTGGCTGAGGTGACAGACAATGAGACGGCGCACGGAGAGGCGGCAGCATCCCTGAGGAAGGTGGCGGCGTCCGCGAGGGATGCAGCGGCGTCCGCGAGGAAGGCGGCTGCGTCCGCGCGAGAGTCGGCTGCATCCTCGAGAGAGTCGGCGGTGTCCGCGAGAGAATCGGCGGCGTCTGCCAGAGGGGCAGTGGTCTGCGATGCAGCACAAGCCATGAAGTTGACGTTGGTGTACGACCAGCCGGTGGGCTATGACGCAGCACAGGCCAGAGATTGTGTGCAGACCGAAGAGTCTGCACAGGCCGGAGAGTCAGTGCAGCGTGGGGAGTCCGCTCGGGGCAGAGCGACCGTGCAGGACGGAGAGTCTATGCAGGACGCAGAGACTGTGCAGGCCGGAGAGATTGTGAAGGTAAGAAAGGCTGCGAAGGACGAAGAGGCTGTGCAGGTCAGAGAAGCAGCTGCGCATGTCGGAGACTGCAAAATTGGCAGAAGCGGATGGAGCGACGGCGGCCGAGGTCCGCAAAACGGCGGCTGTGGACGTCAGCTCGGTGACAATGGCCGGTGGCTCTCGTTGCCAGCTGGTCAAGAAAGGCCCTGCCGGAACGAGCCTCCTGCGAGCAGCTGTAAGGTAACCAGCCTGCCTGTAGAGTCAGCTATTGATGTTGGCTGCTATGCCGGTGCGGCACTGCATGTGTATTGTGGCATTTGTAGAGGCTTGGCTCGCTCAATGCTGCGCTGTACATTGCAGCTACGTGTGTAGCTGCTAAAAACTTGTGACCGTAAGGTCAAAGGAGCATGTGGTTTGATTATATGCAGGCTGTAACCGCTCCTTTCCTAAACAGCTGTTGGGAGCATCGTCGAGAGGGGACTTGGACACAGCTGTGGTCCGACTCTAGTGAGGCGTAGACACAGGCCGGTAACCGCTGGTGAACAGATGGTGGATTCATCATCGGGATCGACTGGGGGACAGGAGGAGTCGAGGAGAGGAGAGTCGAGTTAGAGAAGGGGGCGAAGGGAGCCTTGCGTCCTTCGGCTCCGTGCATCGTGCAATAAACTGTTGGTGTCGGTCATCGACTGGCTCTCCGCTTCGCCAACCGAACGACAGTCAGCACACGTAAGCACACGAAGGATGAATCGCAGGGACCTACTAAATGCTGTCCTAAAAATGTGTGTTTTAAGTTATTTTAAATGTGGTCAAGTCAGAGAATGTTCTGACGCAAGTCGGGAGTGGGTTCCAGGCTTTGGGAGCATACTAACTAATTGCACGGTCTCCAAAAGATTTGAGGTTTGTACGAGGTATTGGTAAACTGTTGGATTCCGAAAAGCGGTTGGTACGATGCTTGGCCTGGTTGGGGAGTAGATCTGAGAGATAGGCTGGAGCCAAAGAATGAAATGACCTAAAAGTGAGCGACAAAGCCTTGAAGCTGATCCGTTGCTTGACTGGGAGCCAGTGCAGGTCGGTGAGAAGTGGTGTGATGTGGCAACTGCGATGCTCACGACAGACAAGCCTAGCTGCAGAGTTGTGCACCACCTGTATACGCTTGATTGCATATGCTAGTAGGGCCAGCAAGCAGTGAGTTACAGAAGTCAAGACGGGATGTTACAAATGCATGGACCAACTTAGACGTGGTATCCTTATCTAAACAAGCCCAAATTTTAGCAATGTTATGTATCTGAAAGTAGGCAGACTTGATTGTGGAGCTGATGTGGTCATCTAACGAGAAGTCACTTTGGAATGTGACACATAGATTTCGAGCTGATTCAACAGTAGATATGCTGGCGGAGCCAATTTTGGTCATAAAAGGCGTATAAAGGCTTGAGATATCCAGAAGTTGCGATTCCCGAGTCAACATTAGCACTAGAATTTATCAGAGGTAGTGAGAACTTTCAGCGTCGGGGGGGGGGGGTGGGGGCAAAGCTTTAAATGGTGCCCTTGCCTTTGCCGAGACTTGCTGCAAGATGGTTGATCAACGGACACGGAGCAAAGTTCTGGTTTATCAACGGATACAGAGCAAAGTTCTTACGCTGACCCAGAAGGTCCGCCACGGCTTGGCTTCATCGTACGTAGCTGAACGGCTGCACCAGTTTCAGCCTCTTCGCGCCCTCAAGTTCTGCGTGGACAATAAATTAGCTGTTCCATTGTTGTGCGTGCCTGTTGCTTCTCGGCCACTGGTGTGGGCCCCGCTCTCGGCGGGTGGTTGGGCGGTTGGCTCGGTACGGCCTTTGATGTGGGCGGGTGTTTGGGCGGTTGGCTCGGTGCGGCCTTTGATGTAGGCGTGTGGCCCACCAGGGTGGCTGACCACGGATTCACTCCCTTATCTGTGGTGAGTCAGCCCCTAGCTCATATACATGTAGCCGTTGGGGAATAAAGATTTGAGTCTCGTTCACCCGTTCGTGTCTTCGTGTCTCCGTTAGACTCCACTAGCACTGCTGCAGCCGGAGACACAGTAACATAACATGATTCCTCCGCTTAAAGACCGTTGGCGACAGAAGCTTTAGCTCTGCTGGTCCTAGACTGTGAAACTCGCTTCAACAGTTCTTACGCAACGACAACTACTCTCCTGCTGCCGACTACGGCTCATCCTTTTCAGCGGTCTTGAGCTGCTACTTCCATGATACTCACTATCTCAACTTCTCTCCTGACTGCTATGCTTCCCAGTTTCTCTTTGTGGCGTGAGACGAAGTCTGTTGGCTACCAAATGCGTACCGAAGCCATTCAGGCTGTGAGTTCGCTATACAAAACTCTTCTGCTTAACATCCACATAGTCTTTATGGCTTTGTGGAGTTACAGACGGAGATACATTACATAGCTCCACCACAGAAGGAAGGCAAAGAAACAAGCTAGCAGGCATATCAAGTCGAGAAAGTTTCTTAACTGTAGTGCAGGTACAGGGTAGCCAGGCGAATGTTTTGGCGTCGAACTTGGCAAGCTGGTCTATTACAGCTTGGAAGTCAATATTATTCAGTGTTTCTTTCTCCATGCTTAACAAGGCAAAATCAGAGAGTCGACCATGCCCGGTTGATGCACTCGGGTAAGGCAGGATTACCTACAGCATTTGGTCGTTCTTCGTGGTTCGTTCTTCTTGTGCTTGTAACTTTTTACACTCTGCCTGTTTTTACTGATGTTGCCACCGATCGTTTGATATCTTTCTATACAGCGCCTGTAAAGGGTCTAGAATGATATCCAGTTGCCTGAGGGGGTTATGCAAATGTATTGTTATTATTCAGCTTGTTAAAGGAACGTTTACAACTGGCCACTGATACGGCTATGGTGAGAAGAACTTTCAAGGTAACTCTCAAATTAGGAAACACATCTTCTCCATAACTATATGCATATAATTAATTTCTATAGCGTCGCAAGATAACTTCAAGTTAATCTCTATTCAGGCACTTCACATATGCCTCGGGGCTCGAGTCCACGACCTCAGCCAGACCTTGGTCAGGGCGAGCACCTTAACCGCTTGACCAAACCATAACTGACCGTGAAAGACATGAGTTCCAGTGGTGTCTTTAGTGCCGAGTCGTGACGTGTGGCAAGAAGCATTTCACAGTCACATATTTCGTTGTACAACTCCGTTCTATCAATGTATGAACAATAAAAGCCTCCAAGATCTCATGATTGCTGGTGGAGTTCGGTCTGATCAAGTGTTTTCAAAAGCTTCTCAACTTATAACAAGAAACCAAATTTGGTCTCAAGGTATGTGAGCTGGGAAAACCTAGTTTTAATTTTTTGTCGAGATAGTCTATGCTCTCCTTCATTGTTTTTGAAATCTCCTCTGCCGTAAGACAGATCTTGAGAGAGTTGTCCAAGCTTCCGTGTCCTTCTGCGGATTCTTCGTTCAACCGCAACTTCCCACAATTCACATCTCCTTTTGGCATCTAGTAGTAATTCTTGGCATAGGTCTTCCCGAAGTCTTGACGACTCAATCTCAAGGGAGTAGAGGCCACAAGAAGCGTCTTTAAAGTTCATCTTTGGATCCTGCAGTCTTTTCTGAACTTGGTCAATCTTCCTTAAGATGCTAAAATGGCAACAGAGCCATAAAGTTGAAGTTCAAAATACCTTGTTGGAGACTGACAGCTTCACTTCTTGTTTCACGTATTCCACCTGTGTCCTCAGGCAGTTGCTCCATAAGACCTACAATGCTGTTCAGTCGATCGTTGATAGCTTTCACAGCGTCCACTCCACCTTGTTGCAGTGTCACGTTTGACAGCAATGGCTAAGACTTTTCTAAAGTTCTTCCCACCTCAGAGTTGATCTTGAAAACAATAATTAGGTGTTCTCTACTGTTCCAAAAAAGATAATAAGAACGGAATCTTGACTTGCAGCATGAACTACCAGGTTCAAGCTGTGGTCATCATAGTTTACAAAATTGCTTTCGCATTTCAGGACAGTATTCTCTTTTTGACACCTGACAAGTGGCCAGACGTGACTGCTGCGTTGTCCTAACACAACCATTTAATTTAGCCTAGCATGTATGGTCTAATAGTGTGTCGGTACTCAGCCACGGCACGCTGGCTCGTCCTTGACGCAGCGTAGCAGGCCGGGCTCGCCCTTGATGTGACGCAGCCTGCCTATGGCAGGCTGGATCAGGCGAGGGGACGAGGAGTGCAGTTGGATTGCGGACGGAGGGGTGAACGGCAGTGTACTTGTTGAGCTGCGATCGCCAGCCAAATACACGGTGGCTAAAGCCCCCTCGGTGTTTCCGTGTCGTCGAGTGTGTGCCGCCAGAGCGCCAAGCCACAGCTTGGTCCGTCTGTAAACATCTTTAAATAACTCAGCCAGCAATAGTGAAGTCAGTTGAAAAAAGGACTTTCTTACAATCAAGATTGGTATTCTCGCATGAAAAATTTAAAAAGAATACTCGCAATGCTTGCTGCGCCCCTTGACCTTGGCGCCCGGGAACATCGGTACCCCCTGCTCACCCCTTGCTACGCCTCTGGAGCCGATTCGAGCTCTTGGCCACAGCCGTTGGTGTACGTCGTGGCCGCTGTTGAATACCTGTAATCGTCCACTGCTGTCAAATAGACTTGTCTGCAGTATGGATAGGACTTGCTATTCGAAGGTGCGAGTGTTCTTCATCGCTGACGTGTTCCACTACTTTTGGCATACCTTCGCGAATTGTGGCAACACCTGCGAGTAGCTAGCCGAGCAACAAGTTTCAGGCGTCACCGATATTCGTCGGGAGATGGCTGAGAGTAGCGCCGTTACGAGTGCTGCGTTTGAGGCTTAGTTCTGACGGGATGTGGCAGCCGCATACCACGTTTGTAATGATGGCACGGGCTAGAGTCAGCCTGCCGTCTCGCAGAGGTTGGCAAGTGGTACGATGAGGTCCCATCCGGAGATAAACAGACAAACCGGTGCTCGTGCAGATGGCAGACGTGATTAAGGACGTTTCCGAGTGCCGTCGCAAAGAAGGCTTCTCGCTCCGAGCGCTGTCGCAAAAAATGGCTTCGCGTCGCGAGCCGGAAGTGACAGGTCAGCACTCGCCGCAGGGACGGATGGCGCTGGCTGCTGCAGCACGCGAGCGACCCTCTCGAAGCAGCAAACGTTTGCGGCTATGGCTGAAGCCTGCTCTGTCGCAGCAGCAGCAGCAGCAGCGCTGTCAGTCAATCGTCCCTGTGCGGCTCGGCACGACTGCCGCGGATTGCAATCGCAGTGGCCATTCGTGTCGGATTCTCCAAGAGGAAGTTTGCGGCCTGCCGCTGCGCCTCGTGCCGCCGGCTTTTGGGAAAGAGTTAGCGAGCCGAAAGCGAGTGGGTGGCCGATCTTCACCGATGCTGAGGCAGCGATGAGAGGCGAACTAGCCTCATAGAATGAGATTGTCGCCACGAGACAGCACCGCTTCGACGAGGCGTGAGTTATTCCTTGTAACCCCGGGAATTCGGTAGATACTAGACTCAACCGTTATCCTCATTAACCCAAGCGATGCATAGCTCGCTGGTAGGATAGGCCGCCGGTGTGGCAGCAGCAGCAGCAGCACCAGCACCAGCACCAGCACCAGCAGTAGCAGCAGCAGCAGCAGCACCAGCAGTAGCAGCAGCAGCCGCAGCAGCAGCGAGGAAGCCCCCGTAAAAGCATTCCGTCAGTAGGTGCAGCTAAAAACTGCCCTCGACCTAAAAGCGCTGACTTCGTTCAGCGAACGAGCCCCCTGGTAGCTGACGAAGTGCAACAGCCGCAAATCAGAGACTTTCTCGCGAGCTGCAAAAGGCTTTTGCCTCAGCTGCTGAACTGTCATCTTACTAGTACCGAATTGGCGTGACTGGCTTACAATGATCCCGCCGGGTTGGACGCAGCAGTCGGTACGAGGAGGCCTGAAGCAGATGCGTCTGATGGCGGCCATAATGATGTTTGACAGCGTAGAATAATTCAGTTGCTACTGTGCACGATCAAAGTAGAATTGCAGCAAGGCAGCGAATGTCACGGGCGAATTCGGTCTGGATGAAGACCGACCTAAGGGGTCGCGATATTATCGCGAATTGCTGGACCGCACCTATCAACAAACTCCGTAGGGTAGGTGCAATCGACCGCTTTGACAGGCTTGACTTCAAAAGAGTACGCGACTCGTGCATGGCGAAACTATAGTATGAGGGCTTTTGCTAGTTTTACGTTGGCTCTGACGCCTCTCTACCGCATCAAATAATGTCTTCATTTATGCTGCTGCCATACATAACAAACATCATAAATATGCCAAGAGCCTCTGGTCATGTCCCAGCACTTTTCAAAAAGGCTGTAGGAAGGTCATTACTCAAGAAAGCAGTACTAGACCAAGAGAACTTGACCAACTTCCACCCAGTGTAAATTCTACCATTCCTATCGAAAACAACGG
The DNA here is from genome assembly GCA_009760855.2 of Cristatella mucedo. Classification (NCBI taxonomy): domain Eukaryota; kingdom Metazoa; phylum Bryozoa; class Phylactolaemata; family Cristatellidae; genus Cristatella; species Cristatella mucedo. Next base: position 4,513,230 of record WPIO01000010.1, on the reverse strand, counting down.
AGCGAGTCGTGGCAGACAAGTTGAACTCATATTTTGAAAGTTCTAACCTCTGGCTTTAGATAATCAATCCATAGAGACTGCATTGCTTCTAGTATATAATGGCCTACATAAGAATGCAGACTTGAGTAGAGTATCTTAGCTTGTTTTTCTAGATCGCTCGGCAGCTTTTGATACTATCGATAACCAACTCCTTCTCGAGCTCCTCTCGTCTAGCCAGAACATTAGCGGTACTGCACTGCGATGGTTAAGGTCTTATTTCAGTGGGATATATATATATATGTATAATTCTTTTGTATAGCGCCCTAAGAGAACTTAATCTCTATTTAGGCGCTTCATATTTGCCACGGGCTCGAGCCCACGACCTCGGTCGGGGCGAGTACCTTACTCATAGAGAATTGATGACAATGGACAAAAATAATCCGAGGAAAGTTCTTCTAGTTCTTCAACAAAGTTCTTCTAGAGCGCCTCTCATCTCGCCTGGGCGTCACTGGCACTGCTCTGCAATGGTTCAGGTCCTATCTCAGTAACAGACTCCAGAGTATTGACGTAAATGGACATTGATCATCTGAGGTACCTCTGAAATATGGGGTACCTCAGGGCTCCGTGCTAGGTCCGGTTCTTTTCACGGTTGATGTGATTGCCAAGCACAATCTAGGCTTTCACTTCTATGCAGATGACACTCAGTTGTACATTTGCTTTGATCCCTCCCAGCCTTCGAGCACCTCAAATTCTCTCAACTCACTTGCTGCATGTATTGATGACATCCGAAAATGGATGGCAGCAAATTTTCTAAAACTAAACGATGATTAAACTAACCTACTAGTTATGGGCAAACCCAGTGTGCTTCAGAAATTGGAAAGGCTGACGCTCAAAATTGGCTCTGCTAGCATTTCTCCTGTTGAATCAGCTCGAAATCTAGGTGTCATGTTCCAAAGCGACCTCTCGTTAGACGACCATATCAGCTCCACAGTCTAGTCTGCCTACTTTCAGCTACATAACATTGCTAAAATTCGGGCTTGTTTAGATAGGGATACCACGTCAAAGTTGGTCCATGCATTCGTAACATCCCGTCTCGACTTCTTCAACTCACTGCTTACTGGCCTACGGGCATGTGCGATCAGGCGATTGTAGCTGGTGCAAAACTCCGCTGCTAGACTTGTCTGTCGTGAGCGTCGCAGTTGCCACATTACTCCACTTCTCGCCGACCTGCACTGGCTACCAGTCAAGCAACGGATTGACTTCAAGGTTTTGTCGCTCACTTTTAGGTCACTTCATTCTTTGGCTCCAGCCTATCTCTCAGATCTGCTCCCCAACTAGGTCAAGCATCGTATCACCCGCTGTTCTGAATCCAGCAGTCTACATATACCTCGTACAAACATCAACTCCTGTGGAGACCGTGCACTTAGTTCGTATGCTCCCAAAGCCTGGAACTCCCTCCCGACCTGCGTCAGAACATCCCCTGACCTGACCACATTTAAGAAGAACTTAAAAACACCTGTCAAGGACAGCATTTAGTGGGTCCCTGTGATTCGTCCCTCACGTGCTTATGTGTGCTGACACTGTGCATGCTGCCACTAACCACATTTGCATGCTTACCCTGTGCATGTCACCCCTAACCATGTTATTCATGTTGTTTGTTTATCAAGCATGATATTACTGACCATTCAATTGCATTTCCCTTTGCAGCAAATGTAAAGCGCCTAGAGAGATTGAGCTCGCTGAGGGCGCTTTATCAATAGCATTATTATTATTATTTTTATTATAGATGAGCAACTGAAGTATGGGGTACATCAGGGCTCTGTGCTCGGTCCGCTTCTGTTCAACGTTTATACTCTCTCTTGCCGATGTTATTTTCATCCACAATTTAGGCTTTCGCTGATATGCAGTTAGCTGTATTTACTATTGCTTCGATCATTCCCAGCCGTCCAGCATGTCGAATTCTCTCAACTTCCTTGATGCATGTATTGATGACCTCCACACATGGATTGCAGTAAACTTTCTTAAATTCAATGATGATAAAACTAACCTACTTGTTATGGGCAAACCAAAAGTGACTTAGGAATTTGAAAACCTAACTCAAAATTTCGGCTCTGCCAGCAAATCTTCTGCTGAATCTGCACGAAATCTAGATATCCTATTCCAACGCGACCTTTCATTAGACGATCACACCAGCTCCAAATTCAAGCCTGCCTACTTGAAGCAAAATAACATTTCTAAAATGTTGGCTGGTCTAGATAGGGATGCCACGTCTAAATTGGCCTATGCATTTGTTACATCTCGTCTCAACTAATGTAACCCCCTGCTTGCTTGTCTTCCGGCATGTGCAATCAGGTGCTTACAGTTTGTGCAACACTCAGTAGCTAGACTTATTTGTCGTGAATGTCGCAGTTGCAGCATCACACCACTTCTTGCCGACCTGCATTGGCTCCCAGTCAAGCAACACATCGACTTCAAGAGTCTACAATCATCTGCCTAAAGCGATTCAGTTCTCTGCGGGTGCTACGTGTTTTGCTTGTACGGGCAGTCGCGCACAGATCAAGACGGCTCAGGCAGATGCCGTTCATTGTGGAGACGCGGAACCGGCCGCACGGCCAGCACGTTGGCCTGCAAGCAACTACTGCAAGCAAGTGGGTCCGCCGTCTCGACCGGAAGAGCCCGGTGTGTGGATAAGCCAGTCAGACCCAGTATTCTCTCTTCTCAACAGTGGCCGATAAAGCGCCGGTCTCACGGTACAAAGTCCCGTTGGTACATAGGACCGTGTCCTTGGTTTATACGCGTCGATGTGCGAAGTGCATGTCGGCTTGAGTCGGTGGCACTGCTGTCCGAGACAAATCCAGCTCCACCATTCGATTCCTCTGCTTCCAAATGTTCACGGAGGCTTGCTGTTGATCGACCTTTAATAGCACCATTATTGTTAGCAGTATCAAGGTGTAGCTGCGGGTCAGTGCAGGTCATGGTACTCTCAGCTTCTACAGTAGGCCCTTGGCTGATTATGTCAGTGGCTTCTGCCTCAGCTGAAGTATTAATAATTTGCGCCGGTATTGCTTGTACAACTGGCAGCAGGTTTCCGTATTCTAGGGCCCTGCTCACCCCTTCCCTGTGTCACCTGATCAGCATATGGCATCAAATATCGCCGGCAAAGCTGGTTTTGGTGATGGATCACGCAGTCCGCACCATTTTCTGGCTCTACCCATTACATCACACTGCTCTTGGCTGCCTTTATGGTTCCTGGAGACCAAATTGTTGTCCTGTTGCTGTAATTCCTGTAACACACCAGGTCTCCACTTGCATATCTGATAGGCCTAGTTGGAGATGAAGGTAAGGCAGCACCTTCAGTGACTTGAGGCAGCAGATCCAGGCACGTGTGCAAATTTCGTCCCAGACGTAACTGCGATAGGGTAGACCCGGTCGAAGCATTCTCAGAGGAGCAGTATTTTAGTAGGAACAATGGTCGATGTGCTGCTGCGGATCACCTGCACTGCAGCTGCATCATATGCCCGCTTGAAAGTTCGTACAAAGCGCTCAGCTAGTCAGTTGCTCTGCGGGTGATAAGGTGCCGAAAGGAAGTGCCGGATGCCGTTAGCATGCAGGAAGCTAGCAAAATCATGAGATGTGATAGGCAGAATGCCGGTCTTAGGTCCGAGAATAGTAATAAGTGGGCGGTGATTAGAAAGCAGCAAAAACTTCCGTCCATACAAATATAGATTAAAACGCATAACACCAAAAATGAGTGGCAATGCCACTTTTTCAATGTGCGAATAGTATTTCTCGCTTGTGGGTAGCTTACGGGAAGCAAAAGCAATGGGTTTCTCCTGTCCGTCGGCTAATCGATGAAATAAAACAGCACCCAGTCCATAAGAGGATGCGTCGAAAGCTAGCACGAGCATTTCCTCGGGGTTGTATGCTGCTAGAACGCTTTCATAGCTAATCATCTCAACTTTTGTGAAAGCCTGTTGGAAGTGAACAGTCCATAGCCACCTGCTTTGCTTTTGAAGCAATTCGTACAAGGGGTGCAAGACCAGTGCCAGGTTGGGCAAGGACTTGTGATAGTATTGCGTCACCTGCAAATGACCGGAGGCCACTGACGTCTGTTGGTGAGGGGGCGTTTTATATGGCTGCCACTTTATCCTCCGGGGGGGGGGGGGTGTATGCCGTCCTTGTCTATTTGATGCCCAAGGTATTCAATAAACGGTTTCAAGAAGGTGCACTTCTCTCTGCTTACACGGGGGCCAGCATCTAGCAGTTTTGCCAACACCAAAGCCAGATTAAGCATGTGGGAAGTTCGATCCTTCCCTGTCACAAAAATGTCATCCTGGTAGCACAATGCACCAGGCAGTCCAGACAGCAGATGATCCATTGCCCTTTGATGAATAGCGGGAGCAGAGGCCACTCCAAATGGCAAGCGGTTGTATTTAAACAAACCCTTGTGCGTAGTAATGGTGACAAAAACTTCGGATGCTTCCTCAAGTTCAATCTGCGTAAATGCACGGGATAGGACTAGCTTTGAAAACAAGGTCCCGTCATTTAGTTTTTCCTGCAAGTCGTCAATCGAAGGCATTGGGTATGAATAAACTATTAGCGGTGATTTCAGCGTCGCGTTGTAGTCCCCGCAGAGGTGGATCGAGCCGTCGGGCTTAATTACTGGCACCACTGGAGTCGCCCATTCGCTCAGCTCGACCCGCGAAATGACCCCCTCAGAGAGCAATTTGTTTGGCTCCGCCTCTACCTTCTCGCGTATAGCAAATGGCACTGTTCGATATTTAATATGCACGGGTACAGCATTTTCTCGAATATGCAAATTGGCCTTGACGCAGCTGAACGTATCCAGCGTCTGGCGGAAGAGATCGTCATGCTGTTGTAGAACAGCGTCTAAGTCACGATGCTCTGTCAATAAATTCGCAGAGACCATCCTGCCAATATCGAGTTCAAAAGCCACCATCCATTCTCTGCCGAACAGCGGTACGTCGCTTTCGGCAAGGACGAAAAGTCGAGCTTGGACTTTCTTTCCTTGGTATTCAGCCTGAGGATGAATTACGCCAACAGGAGATATCTCTGATGTACCACCATGCAGCAGTAGTGTAATACTCGTAGGCTCCAGGTGAGGTGAGGACAGACACGTTTATACTCATGCAAGGATAGTGAAGAGGTGCTTGATCCCGTGTCGAATTCCATGTGAAAAGGTGTTCCTGCAGCATGGACCCGTAGCATGCATGGTTTGTGGGTCGCACTTCTCGCAGAATGAATAAAAACGACATCGTCTGACACTTTTCTGATGTCCTCTGAGTTGCGTGAATTTGTTTCTCAGGCAATCCCATTTCCTGCCACTCGCATAGGATGCCGACCTTTACTTCTACACACTCTTTGAATATGACCTTGCATCCCGCAGATGTGACATATGCTGCGGTAATGAGGGCACCTGCGCCGCCGTTCGCTCAAGATTCGCGGGCGGTTACCTTAGTGTGCGGTCGCTCATCTATCATCAACGGGCAAAGGTTCGGCAGTCGAATGCTTGGAACCTTTTACCATCACGGATACCTCTTTTTGCGACAACTCTGCCGCTGTCGCAATGTCTAACGCTTTCTCCAGTGTCAGACCTTTTACTGTCAATAGCATGTGCCGAGTAGCATTGCACGAAAGGTCAGCTGGTTTCGCAGAGCTTTCGGCAAGAATTGATCGAATCCGCAGTGCTGAGCCAGAAGACGCAAGGCGGCTAAAAAATCTCTCCGTTTCACCTGGTCGTTGATGACGACAGTGGAACTTGTAGGTCTCAGAAATTTCCAGCGGTACGAGCATAAGATGGTCCGTAAGTGCTTGCTTGAGTTCCAACAGGCTCTTATCCGACGGCTTGGCCGGTGATACGATGCTACGCAGCCGCGCGTATGCCTTAGCTCCGATAGAACTCGGGAATAAGGCTTTATGGCAATATACCGGAATCTCCTGAGCTAGCACGTACTGTTCGAACACATCCAGGTAATCGCCGAACGCCTGCCTTTCCTCATCAAAGGAGATGAAGCCTTCGCGGGTCATGGGTCTACCATGGGTCAAGCCATGGGTCAACGAAAAATCCAGCTCTTCGCCACTGATATGTTTGTGCAGGCAGTCGCGCACAGATCAAGGCGGCTCAGGCAAATGCCGTTCATTGCGAAGACGCTGAACCGGGTCGCACGGCCAGCACGCGGGCCAGCAAGCAACTGCTGCAAGCAAGTGGGTCCGCCGTCTCAACCGGAAGAGCTCGGTGGGTGGATAAGCCAGGCGGACCCAACCATATGCATGTATATTATTAGTACTATTGTTTATATTAAGGATCGGTCACTCGCGTTTTGGTCCCTTCATCCTTTGGCTCCAGCCTACCTATCAGATCTACTCGCCCACCAGGCTAAGCATCGTGCCACCCGCTTCTCTGAATCTACCGTTTACGTCGTACGAGCCTCAAATCCTTTGGAGACCGCGCCTTTAGTCCGTATGCTCCAAAAGCCTGGAAATCACTCCCGAATTGCGTCACGAAATCTCCTGACTCGACCATATTTAGAAAAAAACTAAAAACGCATCTATGTAGCACAGCATTTAGTGAATCCCAGTGATTTTTCCTTTATGCGCTTATGCATGCTGACACGGTGCATGCTCCCACTTACTATATTTGCATGCTAACCCTATGCATGCCACCTCTAACCATGTCATGCTTGTTGCCATTGGGCATGCTACCACTAAACATTCGATTATGCTAGAAAGAGATTGGGTCTCCGAGGGCGCTATAACAAAAGTATTATTAATATAGTGAATTAAGACTTGAACAAAACCGTCGGCGAGCTGAGCGTTGCGCCCGGACGCGAGAAATTGTGCGTCCGTCTCTCATCGGTTAAAGCAGCGACGTGGATGAAGCATGAAGGATCAGACCTAGCGCCGTCGAGCTTGGTGAGCAGCATGGCGGCTAACATGAAAAGACGCACTCAATGGGCCGCAGCAAACAGATGTCCAGGCGGACCAACGTGCCGTCAACGTGGGTCAACCGCTGACCTCTGTGTCCTCTGAATGTGCGCATCTCGCTCGCGGACGCTGACCGGATGAGCAGTAGTAATAATAAGAATAATAATAATGTATTCGTAGGGCACCCTAAATGAACTTAATCCAGGCCCTAAACCTGCCAGTGCCACACATGAGAGCCATACGGTACGGCACACAGGGTCGGCACGAGCCACTCGCTCTTCATCCGAGATGCAACATCAGCTCGAGCCATTTCCTGCATCCACGCCCGAGCGAGCTCGTGCAACGGCACAAGCGCTCAATCGGAGCTCTCGCTTGTAGACATATGCACAGGCCTTCGACGAGACCTCGTACGAATTTAGACTCGCATTAAGAGCGCTAAACAGACGGGCCGTTTAATAGTAAAAATAATAATAATAATAAGTTATTCGTGTAGCGCCCTCAGATAACTTAATCTCTCTCTTTCTAGGTAATTTACAAATGCTGTAAAGAAAGCAAGATTCTATGGTTAGTGGTAGTATGCACAATTTCAACAAGTATAATATGGTTATTGGCAGTATGCACAGTGTCAGCACGCATAAGCACAACAAGAAAGAATCACAAGGACCCACTAAATCCTCTTATAAACAGGTGGGTTTCGGCTTTTTTTTAAATGCTCTCAAGTCAGGGGATATCGTAACTTCAGTCCAGAGTTAGTTCCAAGCGTTGGGAGCATACGAGCTAAAAGCATGGTTTTCAAAGGATTTGAAGTTTAATAAGTAGCCTAATGAGCGGCACAATATTTCCTCTCGAAGTAGGATTTATTACGGCCCGACTTGACGCCGATATATTAAGGGACAGTCTGACCGGAGCAGGCTCCCTTTCGGCCACGGTGAGCGACTGCAGCGTTTCGCTGACTGACTTCGCTGCTACTGCGAGCTGGCAGCGAGTCCGCCGTCACGAGTCCGCCCTCAAGAGCCGACTGCGACTTGCAAGCAACACACTATCGCCAGAGCAGTGCTGTTGCCAGAGCTGCGCTGCTGCTGCTTTCACGATCGTCAGTCTCACAGCCACCGACAGCCACTTCTTTGTTGGCCTTGAGACACCGTAAAGGCTGCCAGGGCACACACCCGCCATATTCGACCCCTGCCGTCAGCCCTCGCGCGCCTTTCTCGCTGACGGCCTTGGCTTGCACTGAAACGGAGAGCAAAGCCAGCCAGCTGACGCTGCCGCCGAGGGAGCTCGAGGGAGAGCGATGGAGACGAGAGCTCGATGGACCGGACTCGAGCGCCGCCCGTCGAGCGGCGCCCTCAGCGAGCCAGTCCGACCGCGGAGAAAGCAAAAATTAATGCCAAGCGAGCCGCTGGGAGTTCGATCGTGTCTTTTCGTCGGCGGCGAGCGAGTGCTCGCTGCACGCTTCGCACCTCCGGGGCGGGCTGTCGGGCAGCGCCTCCGGGGCGGGCGAAGCGAGGAAGCGAAGCTTCGGGATCGTGGCGATCGTGGCCCCTTCCGCCAGCCCGAGGCCGTCGAGCAAGAGTCGCCGCCGACGCCTCGTTCGCGGCCTGAGCCGCAGCGCGAGCGGCTCAGGCCGATGCGGTCCGGGCGCACGGCTCAGCCCGACGCATCGGGCGCAGCTGAGCGTCGCCACCGCTCGACCGCTCGATCTCGCTCGCCTCAGTCCGCCCAGGCCCTTCGAGGCGGTTCGGGCGCGGGCGCCGACGCACCAGAGCAGCGCTGACGACTTGGCGAATCCTTCGAGAGGAGCGTTCGGCTTAGGCAAAAGCTGAGGGCGTAAGGGCAGGCGGCTGGAGACCGAGCCGCGAGAGCTGGCACCGGCAGCGGCAGCGGCATCGGCATCGGCATCGGCACCGGCACGAGCGGTTGGGCGGCGGTGGAGCGGCGGTGGGGCGGCGGCTGGCGAGGCCGGTTCGAGTGCCCTCCGACGAGTACACAGCAGCGAACTGGCGCACGTTCGCGGGACGCACGGGACGCACGAGTGCGTCCTCATTTGACACGTTTGCCTGCGCTTCCGCGAGCCACTCGATGCCGAATCGATGATCGATGAGGACTAAGCGGCCGTCGTCTGTAGCGAACTTGAAGCCTGCGAGGCTGGCGGCTATCGTGCATTCGGTCTCGGCGGCTACCGAGGCGCCAATCATCCATCGCTCACTCGAGGAGGCGGCAGCCCGAGACCCGAGGTCGCTTCTTGCCGCTGCTTTTGATGCGTTCCCCCCTCGGGCGTCTTTCATGTCTCGCGTGGAGCGCCCCAAGCCACGAATTACTTACTACTCGTAGGTCTTTGGGCTTGTGTAATAAGGCGATTATGATTGGTGGACTACTTTGCCTCTAGCCTTTTCTGTCGTTAAATTCGCACGCGTTGCATTACACACCTTCTAACGGATCAGGAAATGGCTCTCAATCAAGAAATGTATCTACTTCTATGTTTCATCAGTCACGTTCTGGGCGTCACTTCAGTCTCTTACTCGAGCCTCCAAATCCGTATAACTATTTCCTAATCGGGCTTTGCATCGTATCATTCAATCTTCAGTGTCATTTAGTCGTGCCTCTAACAAGACCGTGCTTTTGCTTGTTAGGTTCCCAAAGCATGGAACTCACTCCCGAATGACGGCATGACACTCCCCCCCCCCGACAAGGCGACATTTAATAAAATGCTTTAAAACTCTCCTGCTCCTCGCAGCATTTGCTCCGTCAGTGTGAATTGTACTTTGTGTGCTTATGCATGCTGACACTGCACATGTTATCAGTAACCTATTGACATGATTTCTTTTTAGCATATGTAAAGTGCCGAAAAAGAGATTTGGTTCCAGCAAGGTGCTTTAAACATCTCTACTAATTAAAGCGAGGAAGTCCGTCCGTCACGCGAAAGATGGCACACTTTTTCACGTGTCAAGATGGTGTCTCCTCTGACCGGAATATGACTACTTCTATGACTCAGCAAAGCGAGTCCATAGGGAATGAGCTCTTGTATCTTATTAACATCCTATTATCAGTAATGCCTTCTCACTGTAATGTAATGTGATGTATCTCCGTCTGTAACTCCACAAAGCCATAAAGACTATGTGGGTGTTACACAGGAAAGTTTTGTATAGCGCACTCACAGCCTAAGCGGCTTTCGGTACGCATTCGGTAGCCAACAGACTTCGTCTCACGCAACAAAGAGAAAGTGGGAAGCATAGCAGAGTCAGGAGAGCAGTTGAGGTAGTGAGTAGCATAGAAGTAGCAGCTCAGGACCGCTGAAAAAGATGTGCCATAGTTGGCAGTAGGAGAGTAGTTGTCGTTGCGTACGAACTGTGGAAGCGAGTTCCACAGTCTAGGACCTGCAGAGCTAAAGTTTCTGTCGCCAACGGTCTTTAAGCGGAGGTATGGAACAGCTTGTTTATTGTCCATACAGGACTTGAGGGCACGAGGAGGCTGAAAATGATGCAGCAGTTCAGCAAGGAATGTATGAGCCAAGCCGTAGCGGGCCTTGTGGGTCAGCGAAAAAAACTTTTCTCTTTATCCGTTGATCAACCGGCAGCCATCCAAGCTCCTTTAGCAAAAGAGATACGGGCTCAAACCTCTGGGACTTAAAGACTAGCCTCCAGCCATATTCATGGTCAGCTGTAGTGGCCTAATAGCTTTCTTTGGTAGCCCAGCAAAAAGGGAATTACAATAATCAAGCCGAGACAGAACTAAGGAGCTATTTAAATTTTTTACAACCACTGTGGAAGACAGCTCTTAATCTTGGTTTGGGATCGGACGTGATGGCTAGCTGTATAAGCTATCTTCTGAATGAAGCTTTTAAAATTGAGGCAGCTGTCGAAAACGACACCTAACTTTCGAGCACGTAGTGATCGTCGCACAACAACACCACTTATTAGAAGAGCAAAACCTTTTAATCCAGCCACACACCTAGGGTGTCCTATGAGCAGCAGTTCGGTTTTATCGTCATTTAGTTTCAAGAAGTTTTCCGACCTCTAGAATCGAATGTCGGCAAGGCAAGCATCCAGCTTATCAGTTGCTGCAGACGATTCCGACGGGTTGAATGACAAATCGTCAGCGTAAAAGTTATATCCTATTCCACGGGGCCTTAATCACTTTTCCCAGATGTTGAGTATAAATGGAGAACAGCAAGGGACCAAGGACGCGCCCTTGAGAGCCTCCACAGGTGATTCGTCTCGTGTGTAAGACCTGAGCCCAACACGACACGGCTGGACCAGGATCAGACAAGTACAATTTTAACCACGCCAGTTCATCGTTTGCTTGACCGATCGTCGTGCTCAATCGTTCAAGTAGAACATCGTGGTCAATGGTGTCGAGGGCAGCTGATAGATCTAGCAGAGCTAGGGCAGTGACAATCCCGTCATCGTTGCCATGTAGAATGTCATTGCTAACGTGGAGGAGAGCAGTTTCAGTGGAGTGCTGCTTCTTGAACCCCGATTGAAATGTTTCTGACATTTCATTCTTTTCAATCTGTTTAACCAGCTGCTTAGCAACAGTTTTTTCAAGAATATTTGACAAGAAAGGAAGAAGGGAAACTGGGCGATGGTTTGCAAGGATTTCTGTATCTAATCCTGGCTTTTTAAGTATGGGTCTAACGATTGCCGATTTGAAGGACTTAGGTACGACCCCTTTTTTTTTACCAAAGAAGCATTAAAATGACAGAGCTAAGTTGGTCTGCCAGTGAAGACTACAGAGATGATGGTATAGGGTCTTAAGGAGACGAGCTTTTTTTCTAGACCTTATTTAAGGTAGACACATTGTATGCAGAAACCTCGCAAAACCTTGTAAGGAAGGTCACAGATTGTGGAACCGCGATTGCTTTTGTCGGAGGGGACTTAACGGAGGCACGAATGTGCACAATTTTATTATTAAAGAAGGCTGAAAACTTTTCAGCTGAGCCCTTAACCTCTGAGGAGTCAGAACTCTCAGCATTGGCCAGTAAATGGTTTGCTGTCTGATAAATCTGTTTAGGGTCTGACTGACAGGAATTCAGCTTTTAAGGGAAAAAAAGAAGCCCTGGCTTTTTTAAGCTTCCGGGTGTAAACTCGAAGGAAGTCTTTGAAATTGACTAGATCTGCATCATACCCCGATTTCTTGAAACGACGTTCAAGCCTGCGCTTAACACGGCGCATCTTTAGTAGTTTTTTGTAAATTGAAAGGAAACTCCGCGACTCAGAACACGGATAGAATAAACGGGAGCATGCTTGTCAATAGCACTCCTGAGTGTCATGTTCACTGCATCAGTGAGGGTACCGAGGCTGCCTGTCGAGCCTTGGTGCAGATAAAGAAGACCTGCACCACAGATTTAATAAAATTGTCTATGTCAATGCTCTGTAAGTTACGTCTCTTGACAAGTTTGACATTACCCGGTAGGTACAAGGAAGCAGGAACAGTAAACGAGTTCGAACAACGGTCCGAGAGAGTCAGCGGGCACTCCACAAGGTCAGTGGGGAGGACATCCTTAGCGATCACGAGATCTAGAACATGGCCACGCACGTGGGTGGTATGAGTAACGCGGTGGACCAAACCAAAATTCTCCAAGCAGTCAAGAAATGAGCGGACCTGGCTGTTGCTAAGGTTATCAACGTGAATATTGAAGTCTCCAGTAATCAGTAACGGCCTGTCACACACAAATATTTTAGCGATGAACTATGAAAACTCCTCTATAAACAAGTTTAGACAGCCAGAAGGAGGTCGGTATATCCCAACAGTGAGAGGCATTATCTTTGATGAAGACCTGATTGCAACTGATTCAAACGATGGCCCATGCGAAAGACTGCACATCTTACAGCCAAATGATTTGCGAGCAACAATTGCAACCCCGCCATCAACCTTGTCAGAACGCATGGACTAATAGAATGAGAACCCGGGTGGGGTGGTCTCAGATATACAGCTACTGGTACCATGCGCCATCCAAGTTTCGGAAAGCAGAACTTTCTCTCATACTTGAAATCTTGGTCACTATATGACCATTCTGTAGGAAGAATGGAGAAACCTGCGTGAGGCGACGAGCACCAAAACGAGGACTGGTTCCTCATTAGGACTGTGCGTAAGCCACCCTGGTTTGGCCCAGGGGTAAGTTGCTTGCCTTTATAGACCCAGGTTCTGGGCTGCGGCGTCTTTAAGCGCCTGGATAGAGATTAGGTTCTCTTAGCGAGCTAGACAAATGCGTTATATTTATTTATTTAGCCACGGCCCCAGCAACACTCTTGCCCGCCGCGCGCTCGTGGGCAGCAGCGCATGCGTCTATAGCTTCCCAAAATAAAGCGACTACGATTCGACGCGTCGAAACACCGCCAGCAGGAGAGTTGCAGCGTCGCTTACCGAGTCACCCTACCCCTCCCAGCCGCCGGTACAAAAGTCGTGGGCTCAAGCACGCCGTCACATTTGGAGCACCTGGGTAGATATAAAGTTATCCTAGGGCGCTATACAAAGGAATGATATATATATATATATATATATATATATATCGGTTCCAGCGCCATCATATACCGAGGAGCAGACTGACGAGTGCTGGCTAATCGAAGCGTGGGTAGCAGTTATTTTTGTAACCCGTGACGTCATTGCACAATTCATTTTACGCTATCTTGTTCCCGTGAATTTTCCTTGAATCATTTATCTTAGCGTAAAAACAATTAACTCAAACCAAAGTCGAAAGGGGCGTGCCGATGACGACAAATTTAGAAATTTAGAACAAGTGCACAGAGCTACAGGATCTCCAGGAGTTAATTGGGTGTGGAGTTTGGCTAAAGGCAGCCTTTCAGCTTTACGCTGCTTTTTCAGCTTTCTCTGACACTCGTCGAAAAATTGCTTCTTCCGAAAGTCGACGCCGCACCGTTTGTCAGAAAGCGTTGGTCCGTGTAGGAAGTTCCTGCGCTGGCTTGGTCGAGTAGGCCTTGCTATTGCGCAGAAGACGCAGCTCCACGCAGCTCAACGTCTTTTTGCTGGCAGCCTACGCAGAGTCTGTTGGCCACGGAGCCCCTCCTCCTGGTGTACTTTACCAGATTACGTCTGACACAACCATCCCTCATTCCAAATGCACTCTGCTGGCTGCAGCCGCGCACCTGCAGTTCTCAACGGCCAGCCAACACTTACCTGCTGCCTGTTTTACATCCCATCTGAACTGGCGTCTCGCGCATTCTCTTGCATTGAACAACTCGCATTTTAATCTTCTTCCTGACTCAATTCTGATAAGTCACGGATATTTAAACAAAACGGCATATTCATGCCTTGAACTTGGTCGATTTAGACAATTTGCGTGCGAGCACCTCATCTTAACCGTTCCTATACGTCCCCACATTTTGCGATCCATCGTCTCCGATGCTAAGAACGTCACTCCTGAGCCGTTAAGCTATTCGTCACCCCAACGGGTCGGAATATGGCCTCTTTTGGAGTGCGTAACAGCTGACGGCAGAGTGCATGTCCGCTCGTAAGTTTACGTTCCCGATATCGCGGTCCACACACGCCGGCACTCTTAATGGCATCCAGCACGCGGGTTTGAATTTCAAATGACGAGCGAGGCGCTAGTGTTGCTTAAAAAAATGAATCGCATAATCAGCGGGAATGAAGTAGTAGCATAAGCTACGAGCTACCATTGAGCCCGAAGGCTCATGAGGGAGCTGGTGCTACAGCGATTCCCGCCGGTCTGGCTGCATTGTCGTGACCGGAATCCTAATACAGCAGTTCAATGGCCCGTTCCCTTTGCCGAGAGCACCCCTCCGGCCTGATCCCCATTGGCAGCAGGGTAGCTTCCGGGCTTCCATTCTAGAGGCTCACCCGACTTCTCGCCGCATTCGCGCCGCCTTCGGTGCTCGAACAGCCGGTCCGTGTGCTTCGGCAGATGGCGCCACTGGGCATGGAGGGAGACGGAAAAAGTCTTTCGCGCAGCTCTGCTTTCGGTGGCGCTCGCGGTCCGAGTTGGTCCCTCGGGGATTTGTCCGATAGGGGTGAGTCCAAAGGCTTCTCTGGATAGTCTGGCCGAGGAAAAGCAAGCGGCAGAAGACTTACCGCTGCAAAATCGTCTCCAAAGGCTGCTAAGCAGCGACCACCTCCGGGCACTCGCCGTAGCGATATGCTCAAGGATTTTAGCATTCAGCCGCCACGTCGTTCTCGGTTGCTCTTGCACCGGCCGTCGGCGGTGCCAAGAGAGCTGCGTACGCGAAGAGCCCCTGGCGCCCTCACCGAGAGACGGCGATAAGCTAATAATAATAATAATAATACATTTGATAAAGCGCCCTCGGAGCACCCAATCTTTCTCTCTCTCTCTCTCTTTCTCTCCCCTCTCTCTCTCTCTCTCTAGGCGCTTTACATTTCCAGCTGCAGCTACCGAAGGCTTACGAGTTCAAAGCGAGGCTTGAAAGTTTCCCACTCGGCTTGCTGCATCTGACCGTGACCACCATTGATGCACTCACAGAATGGCCATCTCTTTCCGCGAGCACTTTCGGCAACAGCGCCGCCATATTTGGACCTGTGTTCCTCGCTTGCAGCCCGCTGCGGTGCTTCCGTGCTGCCTCGCTCTCCGCGCAACCGCATTAAAGTCGCCATTTTTTCATGCACTCGGCGTCCTTTGTCGGACGATGCGGTCACCTGCAGCCAGCGTACGGCTGCTCCGCCCCGCCCCGACTCTCCCCTCGCCCAGCTACTGCCGCTACCTCCGGGGCAGTGCAGCTCTTCAGAGCGACCGGGCCGCGAACGCGACCGCTTAGGCATCTGGCGGCAAATAACCTCACATAGTTAACTTGCAATTACCGTCTTGGAAAATTGCGTTGCATTGCTAAGTAACTCGAATTGATTTGCACCCTCGTGCTAATCCGCCGAGCGAGGGCGCGCGGGCGCGCGCGAACGGTAGCAGCTGCGGCGGCGACGATTGCGGGACGACGTGATCGCGATGGCCACCATTGCTGGCCCGCGCACCGGCTAATACCAGCCGATGTGATCGCCGTCGTCGCACTCCCTCGGGAGCATCGTGCTCTCAAGCGCTTTGCCGGCCGCCGCGACGCGAGCGGTCCGAGCGAGTCAGTCACGACGCTCCTGCTGCGGCCGGCGTCCGCCGAGAGCTGCGTCCGTCGCAACGCTCCTCGCAGTCGACTGGCGACGGAGGACCAGCGGAGGACGCCGATCGACCGGGCCCAAAGTGCGACTCGCGGATAAAGCAGCGACATTGACGGTGGCGGCGGCGGCGACGGCGGCGGCGACGGCGGCGGCGACGGCGGCGGCGACGGCGGCGACTACGGTGGGAGCGGAGGCGAAGCCGCTCCGCGCGAGTAAGTCATTCGCCGCGCGCGCCGCGCGCTACGACGCATCTCGTCGCGTGGCGACGCTTCCGTCTCCCGCGCAGCCGGCAAGCCTCTTGCGGCGCCGCCGGAAACGCCGTCGTAGCGGCGTCTATTGTCACGAGTCGCCGCGGCGAGCGCAGACGGCCGATCAGAGGCGGCTGGCCTTGCCCTGTCTGTCGTGCCTGTCTGGAAACTCTCCAACTCCTCGCCCCCCAATTCGCGCGCGCTGGCTGCGGAGTGAGGGCCGAGCGACGCCGGCTGCCGCCGCAATCGCCAGCAGCGAGGCGACGGCTCCTTGACTTCGGCGTCCTCCTTGCCGCCGCCGCCGCCGCCGCCGCCGCCGCCGCCGCCGCCGCCGCCGCCCGGCTCGAAGCGAAGTTCGAGCTCTCCGCGACGTCGAGGCTTACTCACTCGAATCCCCCCGGCCGACAATGGGCGATCGTTCGCGTCGCGTCGCTACCGGCCGGCGGCAGCGGTCGTCGCCCAACCTTCATCCGACGCGGCGGCCGACCGCGAGCCGCCACCGCCGTCTCGTCGCCTGCGTCTGCCGCTGGGTGGGCGCGCGCCCGAGCTGCAGGCGGACGGTGGACGGCGACGGTTCGCACGCGGCGCGTCCGCTATCTACTCGATGCTGTAGCTGCTCGCCTCGCACGGGTCATGGCCGTGGCGGTGCAGCGCGTCGGCCGCCGGGTGGCTTTTGCGCCGCTTCTTCGAAGCGGTCGGTCCTGGCTGTCCGCCGCCAGTGCCATCTGCGGCCGCGCCGACTCCCGGCGCGGTCGACGACGTCGCTGCTGCGGCCGCCGCTCTCGACCTCTTCTCGAGCAATCGCCTGTACTGGATGTTCTCCCTCACCAGCTCCATCTGCTTCATGTAATGGCTAATCTTGCTGTCGTGCGGGTTCTTCGACACCTGCGCGCCGATCAGCAGCACGATGCCGAGCGCGAACATGCTCAGTATGGCCACCGTGTACATCATGGCTCCCATCTCGTCGTACGGCTGGCAGCCGGCGACGGCGCCCGTCGCATTGGCGCCCAGAGGACACGTCAGAACCCCCTTCATCTCTGCGGACGCTGTGCCGTCGGTTCGCGGCTGGTGCTGATGTTGTTGCGGCGGCGGCAGCTGCGGCAGAGCCGTCTACCGCACGGCGGGTCCTGTCGACGGCTGCGCGCGGGCTCGGCCGCGACATCCGCTCGGCACCCGATAGGCGCGCCGTGCTTGTACGCGCGCGCGACCATTTACTGGACGCAATTACTCAGTGCCACCCTACTTTAATGCACCCTATTTAATAATTGGACGCCGCCGTGTCGCGCGTTCGTCTGGCTCTCGAGGGCGGCGACGGACGATCGATCGGGCGCTTAAAGGTCTTCCCGCTCCTCTCCACCCCGCTCGGCAGCTCTGCGCCACGGCAGCTCGGCGAAGCGGCAGCTCGGCGAAGCGGCAGCTCGGCGAAGCGGCAGCTCGGCGAAGCGGCAGCTCGGCGCCGCGGCGGCTGCAGCGAGTCGGCTCGAGCGCGCCGCTCTCAGGGATGCCGTCGATTGTGCGGGACGCGGCTGCTCGTGGCGGACGCCTGCCGTCAGTTGAGCGGCGGAAGAGAGCAGCGGGCCTCTTCGCCGCCGCCTGGCGGCCGCGCTTATTGACGTCTATCCGGGCTCCGTAAACGTCGGCTGGTGATAGCGAAGTTGCAGAGACACGTGCGAGAGCGACGGCGTTTCGTCACGTCACGTCTAATCTGCTCTCGAGTGGGACGCGTGCAGGGTGCGATCGAACGCGCCGGCGCCCACTCGTAACCGCGAGCGGACGCTCCGCTCGCGATTGCGGACGCTCCGCTCTGCGAGCTAGCGCTAGCTCGCAGAGCGTCTGTGCGCCGTCGCCTCGCCGGCGCTGCCACGCGGGTGACGGCGCGAGCGCATCCGCCGCCAGCCTCGATGATGCGGCGGCAGCCGACGGCCGGCGATTGCAGCCGTCGCGAACGGCTGGTCGCTTGAGAGGCCGCTCGCGCCGCTCAAGCGACCGCCGCGGCGTTGCCCGATCGCTATTCCATTCCAGTGCCTTCCTTCCAGAAGCGGGGTCGCGACTGCAGACGTAGGTCGTTGCGAGTTCATGGCCTGCGATCGTTTTTGCGGGACGGGCGTCTGGCCTCCCACCCGCGAGAGCACTCTCCGGTGGCGGAAGCTGGGCCTGGCGCGCGCACAGCTCTCAGCGTCAGCCTACGACTGTGCGCCCGCTGCAGCGTTTTGCTCGGTTTCAGCTCGCCCATCGATCGCGCTTGACTGGCGGCAGCGGACTCTGGGCGACTGCGACTAGAGATCGCACGCGGCCGGCCCGCTCTGCCGGCCCGCTCTTCAGCGCGGCCAGCGGCCAGCGGCGGCTGCTGCGGCGGCGGCTGCGGCAGGACGCCTGACTCGCAGGTATGTCGGCCCTGGTCGGCAGGGTGATACGCGAGCGCCGCGAGCGAGCCAAGCGCTTCGTCGTGCGGCGACCGCCTCAACGAGCCGACTCGCCGTCGGAGGCGGTGGTGACGTCGCTGGAAGACGGCGGCGGCGGCGAAGCGTGCAGGCCGGACGAGCGGCTGACGCTGCAGGACAGCTGCTTCCTGCCGTGCGTCAGGGGCCCGTGGCTCTGCAACCTGCTCGGGCTCGCGCTCATCGCTCTCGGCTCCGTCTTGTGCTACTTCGCCTTCCACTCGGACGCATACTCGCACCTCGGTGCCGAGGCGGCGGCGGCGGCCGCGCCGCCGCTCGCCGTAGTGACGCACGTACCGTCGGCGTCCGTCGCCGACGCGGCGGCGGCGGCGGCGACAGCAATCAGCGAACCGATGCCGCAGGCGCCGACGGCGCCGGTGAGCGGCGCCGCGCTGCGGTCGTTCCTGAAATCGTTGGCCTATCTCGGCCCCACCGTCATCGGCATCGGCGCGTTCATCATCGTCGTATCGTGCGTCTTGATTCTCGATCGGCGCGAGGTCATCGTCGGCGCGCTGAAGAGCCGCGAGGCGCAGATGAATAAGAAGAGCAAGGACTCGGTCTACACGGCCGTCATCTCGCGCTACAAGCTCAACCAGCGGCAAGCCACCGCCTCCCGCGCGGACGAGCAGCAGCCGCGGCGGCAACTGCTCGCCAACGACGCTGCTGCTGCGGCGGCAGCGACGGCGGCGGCGCTGGCGGGAGACGGCGCGCGCTGCTCCATACAGAGCGCCGTCAGGCAGCTGCACGGCTGCGACATAGCGGCTGTGAGGGTGGCAATGGTTGCCGAAGGCGACGGTGGCGGCTTCCTACGCAGCAGCAGTAGCCGGAGCCTTAAGAACGTCAACGACGCCTCTTGCTCCGCTGCCGCCGCCGACGGCGAAGCGGCTGCTGGCGAAGAGTCGGAGCTGCAGGTGCCCCCCATGGCTATTCGCAGCGCTTCCGCCGACGTACTCGCCAATGGCGGAGGGTCGGCGAGGCACGTGGATAGGACGCCGCCGGGTGCCGCGGCTGCGGCCGTGGAGATGGCCGCGGCGGTCGCACCCAGCAGCGGCGGCTGCGAGCCACGTGACGTCTGCTGCGAAGGCGTCGCCACGAAAGCGCCGTCGCAATCCGAGGGCGTCATCGTACCGCGCGGCGTCGTCGTCGTTCTCGCAGGCAGAGGCACACCGCTGCTCGGCGAGCGCGGATGCGGTGCTGCACGCGTCGACGACGGCAGTGGGGCGAAGACCAGTGGTGACACGCGCCATCACGCGGCGACGGTGGACCTGTCACCTGGCGACGAGCGGCGATCGACGATCGCACGACTATGTCGATGAGCGGCTAGCGGCTAGCGGAGCACTCTCATCGCGACTTCTCCCTCCAATAGAGGCGTCGGAAGTGAACGGTGCTCGTTTTCGTCGTCGGCGATCGGCGAGTGACCTCGCGATGGATGGCCTTCCCAATGGGCGAGTGTGGTCGTTGAGCTCCACTTCCGGCTGCTCACAGCCGGCAGCACGCGCAGGCAGGCAGGCACTGCCTGCCTGCCTGCGCGTGCTACGAAGCGCCGAGCCCACGAAGTGCACGCGCGTTCATTGCCAATCATCTGAGAAGCTAACAGAACTGTGCGCTCAATAGTTTAACGCCGAAAGGCACCACGTCGAGCGTCGCTAGGCGACACACTCGACATGGCGCTCTCTGGCGTTCCCGCTCCGTCGCTCAGAGAGCCGGGTGCGCTCAGAGCGCCCGCCTCATCGCCGTCGTCATCGGCGGCGGCGGCGGCGGAAGTGAGACGACTTAGCGGCGGCCACGTCCTTCCCGCCGTCGCGGCGTTGCCAGTGACTCGCACCGCAGGCGGATGCAGGTGGATAACCACCTCGGGGCTGCGATAGCGACGCTCAATGGGGCCGCCTGCAAGGAGCAAGTGCTCCTTCCCCGCCGAGCGTCTAGAGCTCGCGTTCGTGGGCGACTCGGCGGTGGCGGAGCACTCTCCTCGCCCCCGGTCTGGCCGGCCGGCCGGCCACAAGCTGCAACGCTACTGGCCGGTCGTCGGCTTCGGTGCGAGATCTAGGCCTCTTGGAGCCGGCAGTCCTCTACACGGGGCCAGCTACTGCGCTCGCGCACGCACGCGCGCGACGCGACGCCGTCTCCGCCGCGATCGGCCCAGGCGCCGCCGCCGCGGCGGAGATGGCAGTGCCGCAGAGTCGCGTCGCAGCGGCGGCAGAGCGGCCGTCGCGTCGTCTCGCTCGCGATGCCCGGCGCTCAGCCGGGTTGCAAGCGGTGCCTCCGCCGCCCGCCGCGCGGCTGTTTCGAGTCCGCGTCCGTTGGCTGGAGAGTTAGATAAAGTTGTGCTGATCCGACCGACTTCCACATGCGCAGCCACAGCGGCGGCGCCTCGGCGGTCAGCATTGCCCGCGTGCAGCGGGCAATCAGGAATCGCCCGCTGCACGACTCGCTGCCCGCTCGCGACCTCGGCTCGCGAAGTGCGAGCACTTTGCGAAAATCGAAGGCCGCTCTCGATGCCGCAGACGATCTTCAAGCTTTTAGAATCGCTGCGTGTCGTTTACCAGCGGAGTCGACGGGCTGAGTCCCCGGATGTCCGGTGCTTCACCCGCATACGCCGCGGTAGTGCAACGTGCGTCATTGCCTCGCTTCCGAGCTCTGAATAGGAGGCCGCCCTTCGTCTGCGCATGCGCGCGTTCCTGCTATACCGGGCTGTGCCGCTGAGTGCCGCTTGAAACGGCTAGCTGACTCTAGGGGTCTGCAAAACTCATCTGTGGCTTGTCACGCGGCACTGAACCGCTGGAGCAGTTGACCGTCGACGGCGTCGCCATTCTGCTGCGTCTGCTCGTCAAGCGCGGTCCGCTCGCCTTTGAAGCGTAGTTGCGCAGCCGCTGACTGACGTGGCAAAAATCTGACCGCAAAGAAAGAGAAAATGCTTGGCTCACTCGGCTTAGTTAGACCCACGCGTCTCCCTGGACGCGATGAGCGCAGCTCGCGGCGCGAGCGGCATCTTATCGGACAGGGAATGCACGCGTTAAGACGACGCGCACGTGTGTGTGTGCGTTTCGCGACGCAGGTCTGGGCACGGGCCGGAATCGCCGGCCGCCACGCATGCGCGCAAGCTCACTTTTGGAGCCTTGACCGATGCGGCTTTGCTTCAAACCGTACCGCTAGCGAAAGGAAAGTCGGGCCTATTGTGATGCCACCTAAAGACGCCGGATAAAAGCGCCGCCGCTGCAGAGCTGGCCTGAAGGACAAAGCGCTCAGCGTTTGGCGCGCCAAATAAACCGTCGCCGGCCGAGTCAGAAGAGGCGCTGAGCGTCGAGCCACTCTTGCGCCTCGCATCCGTCCGCGCCTCTGGCCGCGGTTTCTAGACCGCGATGCATTTTCGCATCCGGGAGCCGAAAGTGCGTCGGCGTGCTTAAAGCCTGACCCGTCGCTTCGAGATGACGAGCGAGCACTCCGCTTCCCGAGCTTCCGCTCAGGAACTCCGCAGGCGCCCTCCGAAGGACATGCGGCGGCGTCTGGAGCGCTACTCAAGTTGGCGCTCATTCGCTCAAAATGTTTCGCTCTCTCTCGCATTTTTATTATGCAATTACGCAATTCAACAGGAGCATGTAAGGAGCGTTTAGTGCGACGTTCCGCGAGCGGGGCTGCGCGCTGCTCGAGAGTCACGCGCATCAAGGATTTCTGTAGGGCGGTTTGTATGGAGGTCACGTGCTGCCGTCGAGTCGCCCTGCACGATCGCGAGCGACGGCGACAGACGAGAGCTCGCGAAATGACCGCGACGAGAGAGCGCGCTCAGGTCACGTGCTAAGCGCACCTAGCTCGCGTGAGTCAGATCGGGCTAGTGACGTGCTTTGCAAGTCGGCCCGAGGCTTGAAACGCTCGCTACCCTTGCCGACGTTGCGAGCAAAACAGTGGGCACAATTGTCACCTTTCATAGCTAGACAGAGTGCCTAAAACCAAAGCAAAATTGGACAGAGATCCACAAACGCGATAATCCACAGCCAGGACAGAGAGTCACAAACCTGAAAACTGGGACAGTGATCCACATACCTGTCAGGTAGGCCGCGGTACAACACTCACGCTTCGCAGCTAGAACAGGTACTTCAGGCCTGCGGCAGAAGAATTAATCAACCAAATCCGTGCCATTTTCGACGTCTCTCTTACGGTAAAGTGCTACCAAGCTATGTATCCATTCATTAAGGTGAAAACGCAGGCAGTTGCAGATCTTCTGGCTCTGTATCTGTGATATCCGTCCAGGGTAGGTACAGCTAGCTCTCCAGCCTAAAACTAAATTACGATCAAACAATACCAGTTTAAGTAACCAGATAAACGAAAGTGTCACCGGCTGCTTAAGTACTGTATATCTTGAATATATGCCTAATTAAGGCAAGTGCTAGATTATGATGATAACACCTAATAATGTATATGAATAGTGCTTAGGCCAGTATTAACATACCAGACAATAAAAATGATAGCAATAATACTGAGACTTTGTGTAGCGCCGTGAGAACTAAATCTTTTCTGAGTAGTTTACATGTGATGGAAAGCAATTGTGCCAATCGACAATTAATGACGTGTAAAGTACGATGTCAGCAACAGCATCAGCACACAAAGACAGATTGTGAGAACCAAGCGAGTTTCCAACTTCTTCTTAATAAAGGTCGCCATGTCGGTGGGGCGTATCGTGACGTCAGTCTTGAGTGCGTTCCAGGCTTTCGGAGCATACGTACCAAAGGCACGGCTTCCGTAGCATTTGAGATTGGTTCAGTGCACAGCTAAACGACTCAGATGAGCGCATGGTACGAGACCTGGATTATTTGGGAATTAGTTCTGATGGGTAGTCTGGAGCATGAGAATGAAGGGACTACAAGTGATTGACAAAATGCAGTTATACGTACTCATATCTAGGTAGTTATAAGATGGTGTATGAAATTCGTTCGTGCACCAATACGGGGAGCGAAGTTTGAATGCGAGCGGTTTGCAAATATATCTGAATACTACAGTAACCAACTGTTGGAAAGTTAAAGTAACGGCATTTTGCAAGCTATTCGCGGCGGAGTTGTGAGTAAATTGCACAACGATAGAGTCCCATTAGTGCAAGAAAGCGGTTCGCACTGCTGAATTTGCACTGTTTGCGACACTGTTGCTGATGGATTTTTTATTCTTCAATTAAGTTGCCCGCTACTCCTGCACACACGTTGTTGCACGTAATCCAAAGCAGCTTATTAAACGGTCGGGTGAATCATTAGGAAATGCAGTAACAACTCATTGAACTAGATATAGTAACCGGCGGGTAGAAGTCCATGCTACGACAGTGTCACCACTTGCCTAATGAAAGGCCAGCGTTCTCATTGCAGGCTTAGATTCATCTTACCGACAGTAAGATAGCAGCGAAAATTAGTTTCCGATTGTGACTTATTGCTCGAACTAGCTCATCCGTTAACAATCGAGCAGACTCGTTGAATAATTCTAAAAATAATTTTACCTAGGTTCTCAGCCCTTAAGTTTCTGCAAAGTTCTACGTGTTCACTTGATCTCGTGCCTATAGTGGTCTGAGTTCTAATAGGGAGGCGAAAGAAGCCATGTGATAGAAGAACCGCATGAGTGCCGCGACGATTCAGTGCTTGAAAGTAATTGCTTTGCCATAATTCCTGCCTACGCT
Organism: Cristatella mucedo; assembly: GCA_009760855.2. Lineage (NCBI taxonomy): Eukaryota > Metazoa > Bryozoa > Phylactolaemata > Cristatellidae > Cristatella > Cristatella mucedo. Next base: position 4,488,880 of record WPIO01000010.1, on the reverse strand, counting down.
TGTTGAACTTGGATTAAACTCATATAGCATATTTCTTTCTTGTGAACATTATTTAGAAGAGACAAACTAAAATTCTCAAAGCTTGAAATATTGATTAGCTGATTTTCGAAGAGTGCATTGACTTCAAAAAGCGGAGCACAAGCGGTCGCCGAACCATTATAAGGTAAATCTTACGACTCAGCCACGTCTCGAGATATTTTTTCGTTCGGACACATTTCCACAGAGTTATGTTCACAGAAATAGATCGGCTGCGGAATTGAGAATATGCAGAATATTGTCGTCAATCATCGAAATTTATCAAATCTGTCAAATTCTCATATCGCCACTAATCAAAATTGCAAAAGCTGTGCAAAATGTCCTAATTTATTTCAGTACTTTGTCCAATACCACAACAAGTGGTCCTTAGTAGCACTCAATACCTGTTTCACCTTCAATTTGCCTCATTCAGTAAGGTTAAACTATCAAATCAATGCCGTCTTCAGTATATGTAAAGTGCCTAGAAAGGGATTGAGTTCTCTGAGGGCGCTATATCAAATGTATTATTATTGTTGTTATCTTGGCTGAAAAATTTCCTACGTCGATTTTTTAAGCAGCCTTGTCTTGTTTTAGGCAGTTCAGTGCAGTTACCTGTGGCCGTGAGCTATTGAAGTGAAATATTCTTTGATCCCAAATATAAGATCGAGATACTTCGTCGTAGACAATAGCTGCAATAACAAAATGACTGTTCTTGGCACCGAAGTTCGGATGCTAAAAGTTCCAACTTGTTTCCCTCTAGAGACTGCGAGTCGCTTTGATCAGCACAATTACGTTGTAGGTTTAGACACCTGGTTTTGCCGCATATTTACACTGTATATATATATTGGTATATTTAAGTTTATATTTTAGACTTCGTTTCGGTCATATGCTGTTGCCGAAGCTGCGGATTGCGTAACTAAAATGCTTATCCGTCGAAAGGTGCAGATACAAAAATTCGGTAACTTGAATAATTTTCTCCATCGTTTACCCTTTAGCCTATCTCGAGACACGGCTATACCAAGCATCAGCAGTCAGACTGACCTCTGAACTAGGCTCCGAAGCGGAATCGAGAGCTCGATCCATCATCATTGTTGCTCCTTCATTAAGATAAATGTTGCTATCATTGATGACAACTGGTGTGTATCTTTAAGGTTGCCTTGCATTATTCTAAAGCGGCAGGAGACTGTAGGCGGCATTCCACCTTGTTTGTAGTGGGTCGTCAGAGTTGCTGGCCGCAGAGCTTGAAGCCGCGACACCAGTCGCACAGTGCTGGCAAGTTGGCAAGATTTTAAGTGGCTGAACGCGCTGAAAGTTCCGCACTGCTGTTGGAATTAGCCATTCGCCTGTCTTCGACGGAAATACTCACTGGAGCTCGCCGGTATAGCTAGGTGAGCTCCTTTGCATGGACTAGTAGCTCTTCACTACCGAGGTCGTCGGTTCGAATCCTGTAGCGGGCGATCCTTTATTGTCAACTGGAAGCGGCGGTGTTAGCCGTCGAGGCTCTTCTGACGCTATACAAACGAGGCTGCTGTTAAATCAGCTAACAGCGACGCAGTAGCAGCAGCAGCACTAGCAGCAGCAAGTGAGGGAAGGAAAAGCAATCACCGGTGCTTTTCGCATACCTTGCTACTGGCCGTGCCAGTTCCGCTTTGAGCTGCGCAGCGGTGGCTGGTGCTGAGGGCATTGCAGCAGTGAACCTGTTCACTCCCAGTGTGTCGCAAGGAATTGCTCCATGACCCACATGTCTGTATGGCAGCACTTTAAATTGTCGCAAACTACAGATCTGCACGCAGGCAAGCGCACTCAGTTCGCAGGGTCGCCTCGCAGAATTCAAGCCACTTGGCGAATCTGTAAAGAGACACCCGAGAAGCACGCGCGCGAGCCCTTAATTAAGAGGACGAGGGCCGCGTGCACTCTTAGCAAGCGGCCCTCTCCAACGGCGCTCGCGCGCGCGCGCAGATGAGTCGGCGAACGACGCGAATCCTAGAGCGCCCAGCTTGGCTCCGAGGTCACTGTCGCATGCGCCGTCGCGCTAAGAGGTGAAACGACCGAGTCTGGCGGAAGCAGTGGCTGAAAGCGGAAACCAAAAGCGCTCGAAAGAGGCCGGCTCAGCGCGCTGGCTGAGGAGAGCAATCCTTCGAGAGAGGCGCTCACCTCCTCGGACTCGGCAATTGGCTCGTTGCTTCCCGGATCTCTCAGCTCCTCGTATTTCGTGCGAGCGAGCGAGCAAGCGACGCCACGCGAATCATACGGGAAGGGGAGGGGCAAGCAGTCAGCGGCATCGCACGGTAGCTAGCGATCAACGGCCTCGACCTTCGTGCGATCGGTACCGTGAGTTGGCCGGCTGTCCATCTGTCGCCTGCTGCGTCTGGCCACTGCGGCCGCTTGAGCGGAGCTGCCGCGCCGCCTCCGCAGCCAGTGGGATCGGCAGCCAGCGGGTCAGGCCGCCGCCGCCGCCGCTGCCGCCGCCGCCGCCGCTGCCGCCGCCGCCGCCGCTGCCGCCACCGCCGCCGCTGCCGCCGCTGCCGCCGCTGCCGCCGCCGCCGCCGTAGCTTCGGGTGAGCGAATGGCGCACCCTATCGCTCTACGGGCTGACAGCACGGTCCAAGGGGCACATAGACGGCTGCTGGTGGCGAGACTATGCGAAAGCAATTGACGCCGGTCGAGATTGCGTGGCGCTCTTTTAGAATTAAACAGCTCGCAGAGAAAGGTAGAAGACAGTCAATAATCATTAAGGTCCAAAAACGCTTCTCGCCAAGTTTTCAATTTTTGACATCGGATTTTCTTGCGTCAGCAATCTAAAAAATAGAATTTCCATTTCCATTGCCATATTGCACCAAGAACCAGAAAATAGTGCTGCTGTTATTTTTGATGAGCAAGTAGCTAGTATAGCTTTATCAGGTAGATGTCGCTACAGTCGCGGGTTGCAGCAATGGAAAGTAAAGTTTCTAGTATTAAATTAGCACGTGTAACGGTCGCTGAGTCTCATTAACGGGTCCAAATACTGCTGAAAGTAGCTCCTCGAAGCGCGGCTTACGAGTCCTTAAAGCGGCACCAAGGTGATAGCTGAGTATATAGATAGAGGATAATAGATAGTAGTAATAGTAATAGTAGTAAGTAGTAGTAAGTAGTAAGTAGTAGTAGTAATAGATAATAGAGGAAACCAATATCGCGCACGCTTCCGTAACTGGTTCACGTTCGCTTTCAGCCTTTATTTACCTACGCGCGGGAGGGTAACCACTATGTAAGCAGGACGTTGGCACCCAACTGACAACTAATGGCTATTTTAGATCATTATTATCAAATCTAAGCAATAGCCTATAAATAGTGCCATACGCAATCTGCCGTAAAGAAGCCCGAATTGGTGCCAAATGCCAAAATTTGCGCAGACGTTCACTAATCAGCATAAAATCATCGCGGGGTTTTTCACAGTGAAATTCAGTTGTTGAAAATAAAAATCAGAAGAAATAATCAGAAATATCTAGTTTAATGATAAAGAACTGTTTAACTCAATACAAAAGTAACATCGATCGGCATTTTATATTAGAACAGAAAAAGCCCATACGCGTCGAGCACAAAAACTAAGAACTGCACCTGAGAAATGGCAAATTATCCATGTTTTTTGGTGTCCGTTAGTATCTTTTTAGCCAAAAGTTAATTTTATATCGAAAACAGCCGCTCAAAGTTAGCACAGCCATAAGGCATAAACCCACATCTACCGGCACTCCGGGAAATTGCGGCAATGGCGAGGTCTGAGCTCTCCATAAACTTTCTTGTGCAATCTCACATGCATGTCTGAGATTTGATGAAGCACATTTTATCTCAATTTGACACTTTTGGCTCACTTATGGTCGTGAATATGTTCATTCTCTCCCATTTGCTTGAGTAGCAAGGGCAACTGCCCGGGGAAACCAGATTTTTCCAGCACTGAGCCTCACTCGCACACTTGGCCTCCGAGACAGAATATTCTCGAAGTGCCTCGAAAAAGTCACAGTAGTCTAGCAGATACTCCATATCCAGGACGAAAGGTGGTCATCAACGTGTTAGAACTTACGGACGACAGGAACTCATAAGTTCAATGTGGCTCTATCATTCCTTAAATCCTATAACTTAAGTACTCAGCCTTTCAAATTGACTTGGAAGGCTTTTCCGCACAGCTTGTTCCATCGTTCACGAATTCCAGCGCGTAATTGAAATTAGGGCTCACATACTCAACATTCGCTTCTTCTTCGCTTCGGGGCTAATTTGTGGGCCAAGTAGCTATTTGATATTCGGCCGAACTGGAATCTTCATCACTTGACACGTTTCATTATACGCTGCTGCTACAGCGAGTGGACTGAAGTACCTCTTTCATCAACACAGCAAATGTATAAGGATACTTTTTTAGAACTAACAGCATCATTAACGATGAGACTTTTGTAGTTTGTATGAGAGTTTCACAAATGTGGCATCACTCGGCTTGGATCCACGCAGCGAGCTTGTATGTATTTTTTTGCCATTGCGCAGCATGTACCAGCCAAGACAGCCAATATGACTGCTACATTACTCTGCCAGCCGACGTCACCTGCAGCTACAGTCAAGCCATGAGAAGTTTCTCCTGAAACTAATGAACAAATACCAAACCACCGAAACATGACGAGTTTTGGATCTCACGGGATCAATTGCAGTCTGCTGGGGCACAGAAAAACTGCATTGATGTCACCTCTCAGAAAAATGGAACAAATACCTGGAAGGTCGTGTATTCCAAGAGAAACTGTCTCATTGAATTCATTAATAATAAAAATGACAAGATTTACCACTATGTATCACATTGCAAAGGGCTACCTTTGTGCATAACCTACGAGCGTGCCAAGCAAACGTTTCTTTAGGACAGCTGGAGATATCTTCAGTGAAACTAGAAGCAGACTTATTTCTGGTAACATGGAACAATTTTATTTTTATTTTCAAAAGCTAACGGCGTAAACATTTGGCGTTAACTAAATTGCAAGTGACAGTTTTAAAGTGAAATGAATTAGTTTCATTACAAGTTTTCATAGATTGGTTAAGGATGCACCAATTGCCAGGAAAGATTGATGCACCATCCAGTTAAATGCTTCCTTTTGGTTTATGTATTAGGTTTAATTTACTGAGCTGCAAATGCTGATTGTGTTTTTAATTTGGAATGCTGTCGGTAGATCTACGTATTCGGCCAAAAATGTGTCAATATCAAATTCGACCGAACAGTGAAAATTAACTATTCGGTATAGTCCTCATTGAAATCGATGCCAAGTTCGTTGAAAGTTTTGATTAGCACTTGGGAGAGAGTTGTATAGCCAAAATCGTTTAGAAACTTCATTGATAAGAATTTGTTGAAACACTATTAAGCAATGCATCTAAAATCTTCACAGAAACTTACCGACAACGGTTTGCAGCTTCGTTCGATACAATAGCAATTGGCTTCAGTAGGATTACTGTTTGACGCTATCAACAGAAAGGGGTGTTAGAAATTAGATGCAATCAGCCCTTAATTTGATGGCTTTGGCACAGCACTACTACACTGGTTAGAGTATTTTCTAAGGAATATGTCCAACTGTAGCCAATTGCAGAGCTTTCTCCAGAAGAATGCCTACTTAAACCGCGATGGCACACTGGGTAAGGCAGTCGCTTTTCACGATCTTGGTCCCGAGGTCACGTGAGTTAGAATCTTGCGGTGGGCAATCCTTTACTGCTGCAGCAAGCGGTGAGGATAGCCGTAAAGGCTCTTCTGTCGCTGTGCAGAAGAGGTTGTAGGCTCGTTATCCTAACTAAAACTGCTTGACAAAATGAGTACGAAACTGAGCTAACATCATTTAATGCTACATGCAGTTGAGATATCAATCCTGTTAACTTCTTATTGGGCACTTTTTCTTTGATAATGCTTCTTCGGAGCCATTAGCTGCAGGGTGTTGGGTAAACAGAATAGCCGCAGAGTTTAAAACATTATTTCTCCTAAATGCCTCAAATTTTATGGGAACTCTGCCTGTCTAATCGACCTTTGACATACAGTAACTTCACACTCGTTCCTTCCTTTTGCAGAGTGAGTTTCAGCCATGGCGAGATGCCTACAATTGATCCGCTGTGCTTCCATGGCAGCAGAGGTACCTGATTTTGCTGAAATATGGTCTACCGAGGGTTTTTCTGTATCGGTGGCCCCTGTGTTATTTCAAATTCAACCGTATGCACTTACTACTGCAGAATAAGACAGCCAAATGGGCCCTAAAAAGTTGGGTTTCTTTCAAAACTCTGAATACTGCAAGAAAGATGAATAAAGATAACATTGAGGGAGTGGATAATTTAGGGTCACGTAGAATTTCGAAGGAAATGAATAGAAATGTTCACACATGGCTCCCTGAAATAATGAGCTGGAATCGTCAGCGTGGGGTAGCAATTTAACAATTTAACTGGACGACCGAAGTGCCGCGGGACTGAGAGCGGACAGATGTCACTTCGAGCAGTAATCCAGCAACCGTTGGTTTTCCGGTCATGTGTTGTGTTGTTATCGAGACTTGCTCCTATTGTGTTCTCAGCCTACAACTTTAAGCCGTCGCATCAAATGACCAATAAATAATAGTTAGCATTGCTGCAAAAGGAGGAGGAAGTGAGCATAGCTTGTTCGTAGCTTTTGCAGGGCAAAGTTCGAGCAGCGAGATTTTCGCTGATCTAGAAAAGTAGGAAGCAGCAACGCACGTTCTTAGATAGCCGAAATAACTGAAACAAACTCCACATTGTACAGCACCGGTCCAGCGACGGCCGATTTGAATGTCGCCGAAACGATCCACTTAATCGAGAATGGCTAAAGGATTAAGCAATGGCTGGGATATTGTTCTCAGTGTGGGAGCGTACGAGAATGCCTCAAATAACTTAAAAAGGTGACCCACTCCTTTTCTGGTCTTACTGATTGAGATCACTTCATCTAACGAGGCTTCATACAGTTGTCTTAGTGAGGTTGCAGATTGCGACTGTGTAGATTTACCAGCCAGATGTACTATCCCTGACCAATTCTACGAAACTGTCAAAAAATTAAAATAAACTTCCTCAGCCTCTTTTTTTCTCTCGTTTCTCACTAATAATAATAATAATGCACTTGAAAAAGCGCCCTCAGAGAACTCAATCTATTTCTAGGCGCTTTACATTAGCTGCAAAGGTAAACGCGATTGAAAGGTGAGTGATATCATGCTTGATAAACAACATAAATAACATGATTAGGGTAAAATGCAAAGGGTCAGCATGCAAGTGTGGTTAGAAGCAGCATTCACAGTGTCAGCACGCGTAAGCACATGAAGGACGAATCAAAGGGACCCACTAAATGCTGTCCTAAATAGGTGCGTTTTTAAGTTCTTTTTAAATATGGTCAAGTCAGGGGATGTTTCGAAACAAGTCGGGAGTGAGATCCAGGCTTTAAGAGCATGCGAACTAAATGAACGGTCTCCGAAGGATTTGAGGTTTGTACGAGGTATTGGTAAACTGTTGGATTCCGAAAAGTGGGTGGTACGATGCTTGGCCTGGTGAGGGAGTAGATCTGTGAGATATGCTGAAGCCAAAGAATGAAGAGACCAAAAAGTGAGTGATAAACCCTTGAAGTCGATCCGTTGCTTGACTGGGAGCCAAAACAAGTCGAAGAGAAGTGGTGTGCTGTGGCAACTGCGGCGCTCACGACAGACAAGCCTAGCTGCGAAATTTTGCACCAGCTGTAATCGCCCGATTGCACAAGCCGGTAGGCCAGCAAGCAGTGAGTTACAGAAGTCAAGACGGAATGTCACAAATGCATAGACCAACTTAGACGTGGCATCCTTATCTAAACAAGCCCGAATTTTAGCAATGTTATGTAGCTGAAAGTAGGCAGACTTGATTGTGGAGCTGATGTGGTCGTCTAACGAAAGGTCCCTTTGGAACATGACACCTAGATCTCGTGCAGATTCAACAGGAGATATGCTGATGGAAGAGCCGATTTTGAGCGTCATACTTTCCAATTTCTGAATTGCACTTGGTTTTCTCGTCACTAATAAGTTAGTTTTATCATCGTTTAGTTTAAGGAAATTTGCTGCCATCCGTGTGCTGATGTCATCAATACATGCAGCAAAGGAGTTGAGAGAATTTGAGGTACTCGAAGGCTGGTAGGGATCAAAGCAAAGGTACAACTGACTCTCTCTCTGTCTCTCTGTCTCTCTGTCTCTCTGTCTCTCTGTCTCTCTGTCTCTCTGTCTCTCTGTCTCTCTGTCTCTCTGTCTCTCTGTCTCTCTGTCTCTCTGTCTCTCTGTCTCTCTGTCTGTCTGTCTGTCTGTCTCTCTCTCTCTCTCTCTCTCTCTCTCTCTCTCTCTCTCTCTGTCTCTCTGTCTCTCTGTCTCTCTGTCTCTCTGTCTCTCTGTCTCTCTGTCTCTCTGTCTCTCTGTCTCTCTGTCTCTCTGTCTCTCTGTCTCTCTGTCTCTCTGTCTCTCTGTCTCTCTCTCTCTCTATCTCTCTCTCTCTCTCTCTCTCTCTCTCTCTCTCTCTCTCTCTCTCTCTCTCTCTCTCTCTCTCTCTCTCTCTCTCTCTCTCTCTCTCTCTCTCTCTCTCTCTCTCTCTCTCTCTCTCTCTCTCTCTCTCTCTCTCTCTCTCTCTCTATCCATCTAGCTCTCTTTAATTTCAATCGGATTTCATAATCAGGAGAATAGGATCACTCAAGAATCAGTTTAGCTAACTATTCGCAGTCTCACTGTGCCTCACTAGCATGACTGCAACTTTCTCACGAAATGAAAGCACTTCTAAGCTTACCTAAGCTTCAGGCAAAGGGTACTGTGGGAAGGGTTTTTGAACCGGAAAAGATCTATAGCCAAGCTCTTCAATTGTTGTTTAATGTTCGAGCTCTCTCCCTCTCTCTCGCTCTGTCTATATATATATATATATATATATATATATATATATATATATATATATGTATATATATATATATATGTATGTGTGTGTGTGTGTGTGCGTGTGTGTGTGTCTGTGTGTCTGCGCATTTATAGCAGTCTTCTAGTGAGGCGACGTCTTTTCAAGCAGATGCTGAGCTGACTTCGTGGCCTGAGAGGAAGAGTGGCAAAAATGTGCTAGAAAGCAAATATGAAAACTAAGCTCGGCTTTGAACAAGAAGAAAAGGTAGCAGAATCTCTGCAAGTAATAGTTGTAACAATATGTGGGCTCAAAACTCCAATTAAATTGAAATTCTAGATCGCGATAAATAAGTTACACCAGCATCAGTCGTTTCGCAAGGAAATACTGCCAAGCTCGCTGTCACTAATCAATACTTGATGGTGTAGTAATCAATCGAGGAACAATCGTGTCCTCATGATGACAATGTCAGTCGAGCAAATCTTGGGTGGGTTTCATATTAACAAACCGCCTGGTAATCTTCTTCACTGCTAATACCGCCAGCTCACCCATGGGATTGGGAGAGATCGTAACTAAGCTTCTCATCTATTACCGAGCTTAAATACCGAACGTCATCTCTCGATATGTGCCGTCTACTCCTTTGCAAGACATACCTGCTTTTTGAAGTTCAAGGATGCTCAAGAGAGGCTTTAATTTAAATCTCTTTCGGCAATCCTTGCCGGAATTCAACCCCGCAGCGCAATGGTGGCGTCTATGGCGCCGTTATCTTCGGCACGACTCTGCGAGGGAAATCTACAGTATTCAATAGATGCAGCGAGATTTTCGCCGCAGTGTCCATTTTGCCCAGGGTGAGGGATAGCTGACGCACGAACAACTACTAGACCTTATCCAAATTTACAACTCCTACCTTCACTTTACAGCAAATGTAAAGCGCCTAGAGAGAGATTAAGTTCTCTGAGGGCGCTTTATGAAGGTTGGACTTGTCATCGCTAAGCTTCGGGGAAGCTTGCGATCGGTCATCATCGGTGTTTTGAAGTAAGAGTTTAGCTGATTTGCCACTATTAGTTCTAGTGTCTTTGACGGTCTGGTAGCCCACCTTGCCCACAGCTATGGCAGCTTGAGATGAACGTTTTCTGTTAAGAATTGCTTATCAAAAGTGCTCGTGCTCCTAACTCTTCAGTCCTCCACATGAAAGCATGCAGATATGTGTACATATTAATACTTGCACGTAATTACCTGTGTTTATTGAGATACGAATATACCTTGTATGCACATACAGGTGCATATAGGATATAGGCGGTACACAGTATTTATGTATGTACATATCTGTATATATATATATATATATATATATATATATATATATATATATATATATATATATATATATATATATATATATATATATATATATATATATATATATATATATATTGTAACCTACAGTAGGCTGCATTTACATGGGCGTTCAAAAGGTGAAGCGAGCTTTCATACTACGAGGAGAGTCTATGGCTTTCAGTGGTCAATTATCCCGTAGTACTTTCATGATCCGCAACTTTGCAAGTGCATAAATCTATAGTAATAGCTAAATGGGCTTTTGAATTACAATACCTTTAATAAATAGATGGCCTACGTCATTAGGAGGTGAGACCGCCAAGAGCTGTAATCATTCACTACATGCCTATTTGCATGGATGCCATCATCCTCTCGGGTGTATTCAAAAGTGTTTTCGTGCTCGCAGCGACCAAGAACTTCAAGCAAGTCATCTCCTGAGATCATAGCCGAAGATCGTGCATTTAGATCAACAGAATGTTGCAGGCTTTCCACGGGGCTCATCTCACAGCTTTTTGGCGATGGTAGCAAAATTAGCAGATGATGCCAGTTATTATATTATTAGTAAGTTCTTCTGGTCTAGTGCTGCCTTTTAAATGAATTTTTACAAGAGCCTTTTTAAGAACGAGCCATATAGAACATATTCATTACGTTAGTTATGCAGGGCAGCAAATCTTTACATCTCATCGGGAGAATAGTGTGCTTAGGTGCTACACGGATGTATTATTATTATTAGTAGTAGTAGTAGTAGTAGCAGCAGCAGCAGCAGCAGCAGTAGTAGTAGTTGGCCAGTAGTTTTTTTAAGTGGGAGATAACGTCACGATGAGGTCAATATTGGCGGGTTTTAAAAATGGACGTTAAGGTAAAATGAAGAACTGAGTTACACGATTCTAGAGGGGATGTGACCTTGGAATTTGTGTGTGATCTTATCTATCTTAGTGAAGAAGAAGCAAGAGGTGTGATCTTCTAGATCGCCGCAAGGATCACAAAATAAGGTTAAGATCTGGGATCAGCGAAGGAGATGGTTGATGGTCAACCAAGGAATTTTTGGATTGGGTATTTTAGCCTCTTCGCTACAAAATCGTACCGTCTTCTAAAGATACGTTATTTAATTTCTTTCTACATGTTCATCCTATTAAAAACCGTGAATTCTGATTCACCAATCCACACAGCACAGTCAACTTCTTACAGCTCGTAAGTTGAAGTCAGCCAACTTTTAGATGGCGTGGTCTCTGTGGCCTCTTGCAAATGACTACCCTTGTGCTTTTTAGAAACCAAGATTTACGCTAGGCAATCCTTAAATTATGCCTTGCTGGAGTTGCGACCACGGACTAGTTGATTCACTTCGTTGGGCCCCGCTGGCCCTTGGAGCATCTCAGCAACACCTATCGCATTTGAAAATCTGCCATTCCAAGTTTGCGTTTTTATGCCCTGCCATCCCCATCGTTTATCAGAAGCGACAGGGCTACTAAACAGCTTTTTTGTTTCTATCGTTCCCTGCCAAAATTTATTCCAACTACTGTTATTTAAACACTGATGGGAAATCATCAGCTCAATTTCCATGAGGACAATGTTTGGTGAACCGTGATGGCACACTAGGTAAGGCGGCTGGTTTCCCGACCTTGGTCATGAGGTCGTGGGTTCGAATCCTTTAGTGGGCGATCCTTTACTGCCATTGCAAATGGTGGTGACAGCCGTAAAGGCTCTTCTGTTGCTATACAGAAAAGGCTGTTAAATCAACTAGTATTTTTCGAAGATGATCATGAAATGTAGTTCCGAAATTTTTTCTCCGATGCAGAAATTTCCTTTAATAGATCAATTTCTTAGCTCTTGGTCGATAAGAAAGCGCCTTCAACTTTGACTGGAAGGAAAAGTGACCTATGCTCGGTCTCTGGCACACACAGGTACAGTATATACCATGTTGGTATATGCATACATACACACACACACACACACACACACACACACGCACACACACACGTAAAATTTAATACATAAATAACTTACGATAATAGGCGCTAGTATCACTACACAAACATAACTAAAACTTTGGCATTCATTTAATTTTAGCACCACTTTGGAGACGTTCCAGAACAATTGTTTGACTCCAATTTTAAAGATATTTTAACTTCAGCACCTTATTTATCGTATGATTTCCTCAGCCACCTGTATATTAATCAGAATGCTTTGCATAGTTTTAATCGATGCAGCAATTAGCATGGCGAGCTCCGTCTGCGAAAGTCCCGGCAAGAGAAGCCGTAGTCAACGAAATTTTGATTTTCTTGGACTCGTTTGAACTGTTTACTGTACTTGCATGAGTATATATATATATTATGTAAAAATATACACGCATTTGCCGGGAATTGCGAAATGCCCCACAATTGTGTCGGTTGACCTCAGCCCCCGGCGTGAAACTAGAGGTGGCTAATGAATATTTTGTGACAGTTAGGCTTAGGAGAAGCGATATATATATATATATATATATATATATATATATTAATTACGTACGTATTTTTGCGCGAACTTCATAGAGATTAAGTCGAAGCAGATCGGATTTGTAACTTCCGGTATGACTAGCATATAATTACAAAATCCAGACCGGAAAAGTCAGATTAGCAACTGATACGGTTCGGTGTGGACGTCCCTGCCTGCGAGGCAAGCTTGCCTCTCTGCCAGCGGGTGAGATATGTCGCCGCCATGCGCTTGTAGCGAAAGATTCTGCCTGAGCAGCCTGCGGTACGAGCCGTACGACATTCCGGGCATTTACTAGAGCCACCGCGTTCTCACTAGCCACCTCAGCTGCTCATTGTTTCCTACTCTAAGTCGCTACCGTGCGGGTGCGGTGCGGACGTCGCGTCTTCTCGCATAGCAGGCGGTGTTCCCTACGACGTCGTGCTGGAGGGGTGCTGAAGCCTCTCCCATATGTCTGGTTGGGCTACCTCCCGCCAGAAACAAAACTACAACCATTTGGGCCTGCTTCGCCAAAAATAACCACCTCCCCCCGCGCCCTCCCATTGTGAGGCCCAATAGGCAGCTAACAAGCTTCCTAAGGCTGGTCTTCAAGTTCCAGCGGTTTGAGCACGTGTCACCTTTGCTGAAAGAGCTAGGATGGTTGCCGGTTGAGCAAAGGATACAGAGCAAAGTTCTTACGCTGACCCACAAGGCCCGCCACGGCTTGGCTCCTTCGTACCTAGCTGACCTGCTGCATCAGTTTCAGCTTCTTTGCGCCCTCAGGTCCTGTGTGGACAATAAATTAGCTGTCCCATTCCTCCGCTTAAAGACAGTTGGCGACAGAAGCTTTAGCTCTGCAGGTCCTATACTGTGGAACTCGCTTCCACAATTCTTACGCAACGACATCTACTCTCCAACTGCCGACTATGGCACATCTTTTTCAGCGGTCCTGAACTGCTACTTCTATGCTACTCACTACCTCAACTGCTCTCCTGACTCTGCTATGCTTCCCACTTTCTCTTTGTTTTGTGAGACGAAGTCTGTTGGCTACCGAATGCGTACCGAAAGCCGCTTAGGCTGTGAGTGCGCTATAGAAAACTCTCCTGCGTAACACCCACATGGTCTTTTTGACTTTGTGGAGTTACAGACGGAGATACATTACATTTCATTAGGAGAAGATGCGAGCGGCTCGAGGGGAGCGGCCGAGCGAAGCCATGCGGACCTGCAGCTGTTTACCGAGCGGTTCTCCACAGATAATCTAGCATTTCTCTACTAATCTATATTTTGCTGGAGAGGGGGTTCAAGAAGGATGCGCACGTTCGAGTCAGCTGCAGAGGGACCATCGCTACTCTTAAGAGCTTTTCTAGCAGACTTCGAAGAAATTCCCTTGACCTTGTAATATAATGTAATGTAACGTATCTCCGTCAGTAACTCCACAAAGTCAAAAAGACCATGTGGGTGTTACGCAGGAGAGTTTTCTATAGCGCACTCACAGCCTAAGCTCACTCCTACTCGCGATTTTTCGCTTACCATTGACAACCGACGCCACCACAAAAGTCCGGGCATAATTTTTTAAAGAATGACAAATTTTTAAGCTATTAAAGTACGAAATTACGCCGCCGCACATGAAGATGTCAGGATTTGACTTTAGCTTTTGAGGTGTGGGCGTTTATTTTAACCTTAAAAGAGACTCGGTGGATGCAGGCGTTGTTCTTTTGCTGCGTCGTACCGGGAGCATTTAATAGCGATCGCTAAATTTGGCCAGAGGCACCAGCCGGTAGTCGTCGGTTCGTTGGGTACGTCAGGGTCCGCTGTGGGGCATGTCCGGCTGGGAGCACCGCGTTGCTGCTGATGACGCGGTTTCTCGACGGACGCCGGATAACGAGCAGGGCGCAACTTCCAAGCCAGATCGAGGCACTCGCTGCTGCTCAGTTCGCAGTTGGAAAACTTCTTATGCTCGAAGCAGCGATAGTCCGTCGACCTTGAACTCGCGCCCGTAAGCCGCGCCTCCGCCCGGCGCACGGCTGGAGGCGGAGCTCAACGCAGCAGCCGCGCGGGCCGAAACGGGCGCCCGGACCACATCCGCCGAGAATCCGCAGTGGCCGCCGCCGACGTGGACTTGGAGCAGCTGCGTCGTCTGGCCGGATGCTCGCGCCGTCGACGGCCTCGGCGACGGTCCGAACGGCTGTGCGGCGGGGCCGGATGCTCGACGACCCCCGGTGACGGGCTGCTCTTCAGCTTGCTTGCACGTCGAAGCGGCTAACCGCGTGACTCGAGTCGGCGCTGGCATCGTCTCTGCTCGTAGCCGGACGCTCGCGAGACTGCCATTCATTGTCTGAGCTGCGTAAAGAAGGCTGGCCAAAGTATAGGGCTGAATAAGACGAAGGTGACTTTGAGAGAAGAAAGCGACGAGCAGCTGGGACGAGAGAAATAGAATTGGAAAAGGCGAGGCGCGTACGTGGGGCAGAAGAAAACGAGGCGCCGCTAGAGAATCAGGAGTTGGCGCAGGAATGATAGCGAGGAGCACCAAAGAGTGAAACCTGCAGCCGGCGGGAGCACCGGTCGAAGAAGAGGGAGCACGCGGAAAGTAGGAGAGATGGTAGCATTCTATGTGAAACGTACCTGAAGTCTATAGCCCGTTGGTTTTGGACGCCATCACTGCATCATTCTAGTAACCTGGGCGTATTGCGTTGCAATTTAAAGTAGGGCAAGGACTTAGGGTAGGGTCTTAGCCTAGGAGTAAGATGTTATTAATTCATGACTTTGAGCATGCTACCACTAACCATTCGATCATGCTTCCTTTGCAGCATCTGTAAATTCCCTAGAAAAAGATTGAGTTCTCCGAGGGTGCTATAAAAATGTATTATTATTATTATTACAATTAGTACTATTGTGACGCAGGTCGTAGGTTCAAGCCCTGCAGCAGACAGCTCTTTAGTTTATGCTCCACGCCGCGTGATAGCCACAAGGCTCTTCTGCCGCTATATAAATCAATCTGTTGAATCAGCTAAGTTAAGCTTTACTTTACTTTCGCCAAGAAGAGGATCTGCACACAACAAGGCACTTTTCGGCAAGTCACCCGGTACGATTTTCGTATCTCGCACTCGGACTATATTGAGTTCATTAGGTTCGAGCAAGAAAAAGTGCATCCGTTTCCCTCCCTCATCTCAGCTGGTGATCGGATAAAATGACTTGCTACGGACGTGGCCTTGTCTCTTCCCTTGGCACCCGTTTGCCTCGCCATCATTTCTAATTGGATCTCCGTGCCGTCTAATGAGGAAGAGAGGAGCTAAGTTCGCGTTTTGTGTGGGATAAAATCTGCAGTATGACTTTAAATTGACTTTTGTATTAGCAGACAATGCTTCCCCACAGGCAGGAGTGTAGCCTGAGGTTTTTTTAATGAACCAGCCCTAGCCCGTTTGATGGCCATTTAAAAGTGGCGGAAATTAGTTGTCACTGTCGAAATACCCTTGAGATCCAACGCTTTTTAATTAAAAATCAGAAAGCTGTGCTGTTGTGTTCGCTTGCTGTTCAATTTTTGCGGAGCAATCTGGTTCAGTGAGCTTCTGAGGCTGCGTGAAAAATTTAGAGTAAACACGCATAGATAAACAAAAAATGCATGCATAATTTTACAAAAATATTGCGACAGCCTTAAGCGCGAGAGGTTCAACACCATCAATTGTTTTCTATAAGGCTTCAAGTAACTAACAGCTTTCCGATAACGTACCGAGATTTATCTGTATTGTAGTAGTTACTATAATTTCACTAAGGAATAATTCAAAACTAATGCGAGAGCTCTATCCTACCTGATGCTCTCTTGCCCTTTCAGAGCACTTGGTTTACTAGGCCTGAGCTGAGATTAAGTCGAGGAGTCAGCCGAGAACTGCCAATCATGAGGTCGTCTGGTGTGGCATGTGCCTGAGCAGGAAAGAGCTTGAGTTATTGCCGCAGATGTCCACCATCCGCCGGTAGCCCGGCCCCGATGTTTCACTTTGTTGGTAATCTCGCGTGTATGTGTAGACACAGTAGCTTGATAATGCTAATGGAATAGCTGACGGGCGCGTTCGAGGAAATTTAGGGAGATAGTCCAGTCTCAAAGCATTAAGCATATATAGTGCACGAAGAGATTTAGTTCTCTCGGGGGCTATAATCGTGTAATTATTTTTTATTAATGTTGTTACTATTGCAAGGAACACTGGACAAATAAAGAGCGGGCCCGAACTACTCGCGACCGCGTCTAGCACGCCGCTAACCGGTCCAACACATACACTTTAGCCGACCTTCCCCAACTTAAATTTCGCGAGTGGCTTTCTTACGGCTTTCCCACTCGCAGCGCGAGCATCAAGACCGGCGGCTTCGGCGAGAAGCCAAGCACATCCGCGCGGGCTTGTGCTGAGAGTGCTGGTCCGACGTCTACCACCTTTTGCTCGACCGTGGGCCGCTCCGCAGCAGAGCGGGACGGCCAAAAGTAAGCAAATAGCATTTTGGATCGCCCAATGAGGTCTGGGCCGCCGTAGTCCCCCCCCAACTTCGCCCCTAGTCATGTGGACCAATCGTTAGCACCCCCACCCCAGAAGGGGTGGCGTTTTCATTGGTTGGATACCTCGGCCCCACTCCCAAGACGCCGGATGGTGCACTGTCGGCAGGATTCATTCGCGGACTTATTGGCTTATGCTCAAATCTGCCTAAAATATGCCTAAATATAGGTTTTTCCCATGAGCTTAAGGCTAAACGACCACGTAAGCGTGCCTCTCATTCTTGGAAGAGGTGGGAGCGCTTCGGGTGTAGCGTCGCCTGCCGTAAGCCGGCACGTCAGCGGCTGCGCATGCGCAGGCTTGCCGCATCTCCGGTTATTGGCGAGCAGCTAGCAGCTCGTGGGTGTGGGCCTCGCTCTGCCCGGAATTCCCGTTGCAGCAGCTCCGTCGCCGGACTCGCGGTCGCGATGGAGGTCGACGAAGATATCGATGCGCGCCTAATGGAGCAGTTTCGTTCGATGGGCACCACAGACAAAGACGTGCTCATCGCAGAGCTGCAAAAGCTCATCGGCCGGGACGTCAACTCTCGGGTCTGCGCCTTCTTTCTTGACATGAACGACTGGTAACGCTGCCTCGCCGCGTCGTTTTGGGAGTCCGCACGCCACGCGCTCGCACCTCCTTGCCGCGTCGGCTGTCTGGCTGCCCCGAGAGCCGTCAATCGTTGGCCATATTGCTTTCGAAGGCTATGCGGCATGCCTCTTTAAATTCCATGCCGATCTCCCGCGTGCGTCGCTCGGCTCAGACATGCTTGCCACGCGAGGACCGCCGCATCCCGAGCGACACCCGGAGAGGGAAGAGAGGGGCGCGCGTTCCTCTTATTGCTTCATCATTTTAGGAATCTGCAGGCTGCGGTGTGCGCCTACTATGACCTTGAGCAGCCCATCACCGAGTACCTGCCGCTCATGACGCTTGTACGGGACGTGACCATTGGCGAGGGCGAGTCCGTCCAGCCGAATGTGAGGTTCGCCAAGACGTGGCGAATCAAGAACACGGGTGAGAGCGCTGCCGGGGGCTGGTTGTTTGCGGTCCTGCTTGGCAGACGACGTCTCCAGGTTTTTCCAGTCGTCGCAGATAGGTCATCGCGAGTAGTCACCAATAGTGTCGTCCTGGCTGCATGCCGGTTAGCCACGCTCTTGCCAGCTCTAGCTTTTCGTCATTGACTGGGGGCTATCCTCGATCTGCAGACGAGGGATCGAGGGAGCTGAAGGTTTTCACTTTCACGTCCATAGTCGAGCAGCATTGCATACTGACGTTGCTCAGCGAGGCGGCTTGAGGCGTTCCCTGGCGTGGGTGCCATGGCTACTGCCACTCGAGTGGTATGCCCACTCGCCGCCTGGCAGGACTTTTTGATGCGTCGCTGGGCTTCACCCTTCAGACGGCAAAGTTCGTGCTACGCAGCAGCGCTCGCGCTGATGAGCAACTAAAGAGACAGACCCGGGAAGTGTCGGTTGTCAGGCTCACAGCGCTTGCTCATTGCGAGCGCCTTGTTGCCCCTACCTTGGGCCGATGCTCACTCCTGCCGCTTGTGGCCCTCGCGAGTTGGTCAGCTGCAGTGCTTCACCGAGCGGTGCCCGCCACTGCGGAAGCTGCTGCTGTGTCATGAGCACCGCTTTTTCTCTCTGCTCCACTGAGGACCCTTGAGCACTGCTGCAAGTGTGCTCACCCAACTCTCCATACCCCTCTCCACGGTGGGTTTGGCCCACGGGTAGGGTGCTAGCCTTTAATTGCTACGGTCATAGGCTCGAGCCGAGCTGCATACGTAGAGCATCTGGATAGAGATTGAGTTCTATTCGGGTGCCAAGCAAATCAAGCATTTTCTTTTGGCCTCACTCTCGAGGCAGATTTAGCTGCATTCGGGATGAAAATGGACCGTTTGAGGTCCAGCCACCAGCAGTCCAGCCATGCTCACACACGTGCATGTTTTTAGGCATGCAGGCATGGCCGCCCGGCTGCAGCCTGCGGTTCCTGCAGGGCTGCCAGTTCGGCCATGCTGATCGGGTGCTGGTGGACTCTCTCGACGCCGGTGAGGAGACGGACGTGAGCGTGGAGATGACGAGCCCGGCTGGGACGGGCACTTACCACGGCCAGTGGCGGATGTGCACGGCTCTCGGAACTTTCTTCGGCGGTGAGCAGGCAGGCAGGCTGCAGTTCACAGCCTTCCACTCGTTTGACTGGCCGGCAAGAAGTCAATGAGAGAGCAGAGCTGCTGGTCACCAGCAGCTCTGTGCCGGTCACTTGCAATTGATGCCAGATGGCGAGTGAGCTTGCATCTTATGCATGCCAGCTCGTCCTAAGCGTTCGGTAGCAGCAGCTCAGTACTGAGCTCACGCAAAAGCTGCCCTAGGCCGTGTACTCGGGAGCTAAATAATGTGTAGCTGTATGTCGCACACCTGCTTTACACCACGAGGTTGGGCATGGGCCAGGCGAACTCGGCAAGCTTGCAGTTTGTGCCGTTGAGAGTCGCAATTTCGGCCTTGGCACACCACCAGGGTGTGGTTGAGCGTGCTGCCCCGGACAAACTGCTGCCAGTGATTCTGGCTCTTTGCTTCGTAGACATCATTTGGATCATATTGTCTGTGGCCGAGGACGGGCTGCTCAACGTCACTCAGCAGCTGTCGAAGTTCGGCACCGACTCGATGTCGCCGGGCTCGACCCGAAGCGTGGGGTGCAACCCCTTTCAGCCGTCCTCATTGCTGCTCCCGATTCTGTCCTTGCCCGAGAGTCACGTGCCTGCAGCGCAGCTGTCTTCTGCTTCGGAGGCCAGTGGCATGCCACCACCGGCCGGCCAGGAGCAGCTGATGCATGTGGCCTCAGCCGAGCACGTAAGAGCAGCAGCTGCTGCTGCTGTGTGTGCTACTGCTGGTGTGGGCCCCGGTGCCACCTTGCGCGATTTCCCTGTGGCTTTTTCATTCCGCCTACCGCTGTAACCCTCCCGACTGAACGTCCTCATTTTTCGTTCGACTGCAGTCCGTGCAACAGCATCCGGCCAACTGCGAATATATGATTGATAATATATATCTATGAAGAACTCTGGTGACTCGACTGCTGGTGACCGGCGCCGAGATCGGGCAACCTGCTAGGGAGCGCCGATGCCGTGATCTCCGATGAAGGGGATCGTCATTGTCGTCTGACCCTGTCAGTGTGCTCAGCATACGGCCGCAGCTTCGATGGAGCAGCTGGGCGTGCTGATGTGGGCGGCTTCACTGTGCCGACAACTCCGACATGCCTGCCCACCGTTTGCCGACGGTGATGCTGCAGCTGCCCCCGAATGCAGTACATAGCTGCCTGCCGTCCGCTGCAGCGTCAGCACGAGCCCCAGACATGCATGAAAACAATGCCGCCTGGCAGACCCATGGCAGACCGTTTGCCAAATACACTGCTGCTGCAGCAGCTCAGCTTGCTGCAGCATTGGACCTGACCGATCGGCAACCGTCGCTTGCCAGCACTCAGCAGCATTAGGCCACTGCCTGCATTGTACCTTGGACGAAAGCGTGACAGGACGGCATGGCAGCCTTGGTGTCCCAGCCTTGGCGCTCGCTGTCCGGTGGCAGCCTAGACTGCTGTTGTGTGTGATCTCACCTGTTGGAGCCAGCTTCGTAAGCAGATGTTGCGGCCTAGTGCTGGACTCTCATTCTGGCAATACCGTGTTCCATTTGGAACCTGTCAGGATCAAGTTATCACTGCGGTTTGCTGAATTAATATTGTTGGCTTTCTACTGAGCCACCCTGTCACAGCAAAGCAGCTGCTGTTGGCTTTGAGACTTGCTGCCAGAGTTTGCCGGTATTGAGCTGGGCTTTTTTGAGTAAAAGATGTTTGCAGTCGGAAGCAACACGATCCTTTTACGTGTCTCCAATGCCGTTGACTCACCTTATTTAACGTTGTGTAGTTGGCTTGACTGGAAGTCTGTTGTCAAACTTCGGAGCTAGAGAGAGGCTTAAGCGCTGCTCTGGCAATTGCAATTGTTGCACTTTTTCTCAAGGCACCGCAGCTTCACGCCGCCTGTTGATGCCGTGGTCCTGCCGGGGGGGGGGGAGCTTATTCGTGCCCACTCCTAGTGAAGCGGCAAGTGGATGATTGTGCACCAGGGACACACTGCTGCTGAGTTATGTCCAAGCAAAGCAAAGGACGGTGCTGACGAGTGCTACGAGGCCCACACCTAGTGCTGCTGCAGCAGCGCAT
>WPIO01000010.1:4342500-4462500 GCA_009760855.2 Cristatella mucedo | reverse complement strand
CGACAGGTTGCAAATAGGGACTGGCCGGCAGGGTTGGCTAGCACGGGTGGGGGGGTCGGGAGATTGCCTGTGTAAGAGGGGGTGGGTGCAGAGGTGTTGGTAAACGATAGCCTGTGTAAGAGGGGTGGGTGCAGGTGCAGAGGTGTTGGTAAACCTCCAACTACCGTAAAGTCATACATAGCTTCCTCTATACAATGGAAAAATGCCAAATCGAAAAACAACGAAAGCTAAACTGATGATGCATAAGTCAGGCTGCCGGTTCAGATAAATTTGACAGCATTACCACTGCTACTACTACTACGATTACGACTACGACTACTAATGATGTATTCTTATACACTAAATCCTTATTCTTATACACTAAATCCTTATTCTAGGCACTCCATGGAGGGTGGTGACAAAGCACACCAGCTGATTCGTGATGAGTGCATTCACAATAGCAGCTTTTGCAAGAACGGCAAGAAAGGTTTACGTGGACGAAGCCAGCACAGCGGGAAAGGGTGCGCTTTTAGTTCGCTTCAAATGTCGTCATGGCAAGGAGCATCGTGATGTCAGCCGGCAGAGAGCACAGGTCTGCAGGTTCTTCGAAGCTGAGGCACTGTCTCCAAAGACTTAGGGGCAGAATAAAGGCTGAGCGACTTAGAGAAGACGGTTAGAAGTTAGAAATCGACTCGAGTTAGAGCAGTGCAGGGCGGGTGCGAAAGGCGCCACGAGCAGTAAGTGCTAGTAGTAAGTGCTAGTAGTAAGTGCATGCCGGAGCGTGAGAATGAAGGAATCTAAAAGGCTGGCTGTCAGCAGTAGTGCCCAATAATGGAAGACTAGAAACTGTGTATCCGCCATGATCATGAAGTCACTGCCACTTCTTAAGCCACGAATGCTGCAGCAGGAATAGGACAAGGCTCGACGAAAAGTAAAGCCTCAGCAGTTCAGAGCGACTCACACTCTCCCCACTCACATTTCTGGTCAGTTCGTGAACCGTGCCGTCAATGGGCATGTTTGATGCTTTGTCTGGGTCAGCCTACAAACAAACACACATGCACGCACAAATAGCAATAGCGCAAGGTCAGAATTATATCACAGCGCCTATTCGCATTTGTATCAAGACTGCCAAATCAACAGCAACACAGCCTCAGCAAACAACACCTGCCTTAATGGTTTCAGTGAACTGTTCTAGCACCTTTGCTCCCTACAAACAGTACCGGCGAAATATGCAATCCAGCATGCAGAGGCGATTCGTGCAAGGAGTGGCCTGGCTACGGTAGTAGGCCAGAACTATTCGTCCGGCCATTTATTTTCAAGATTGCCCGGAGATCAACCGGCGTGTTCAAAGAACAGCGCAGCTGTAACGGTGCTGTTCCCTTCAAGCTGTGTCTTGCGGGTGTGACCTCAGTGC
This sequence comes from Cristatella mucedo, assembly GCA_009760855.2. Taxonomy (NCBI): domain Eukaryota; kingdom Metazoa; phylum Bryozoa; class Phylactolaemata; family Cristatellidae; genus Cristatella; species Cristatella mucedo. The sequence goes on along the minus strand of WPIO01000010.1, from coordinate 4,461,107 downwards.
GTGTCGTGCACCGGTCTCGCCGCCAGCCGGCCTGCTAAGAAGGGCCCTCACGCTCGCTCTTACCGCCGAGTCGAGCATGGATATGAGCGAAGGCAACTTGGACCTCGTCGGCGCCTCACAGCGCTCCAGCGCAGTGTTGTACTGCGGCTGCAGGAAGCGCAGATGACGCACCACGGGGAATATGCAAAGGACGGCCTGGAAGTCGTTCCTCGCCGCCGCCTTCCTCGTGCTGGCGGCCAGTTGCTAAGCGATGGAAAAGCAGCTCGTCGCAAAGCAGCAGTAGCAGCGAGACTCGAGTCAAAAGAAAACAACTGAAAGAAAATGCAGCGGAAAGCGCAAGCGGCGGCTACAGATTTGGTTGCGGCAGGGCGGCAGCAACAAGACGAGGCCGGGACAAGGCCACGGCCGGGCAAATGCAAGCAGCGCATGAAGCGACTGCACAACTAGCACAGTGGCAGTGGCTGGCGATCGAGAGAGCGCGCGTGAGCACGAGCACCAGGCTGCACGGCCGCAAAAACCCGACGACTTCGCCGAGACTCGCCGGCTCGTGCTGGCCAACCACGTGCACAGGCGCAGCAGCGGCAACAGTAGAAGCAACAGCACTAGATGGTGTGGCAGTAGCAATGGCGGCACACCTCTCCTTCCAAGGCTAGCACATCGAGTGACTGCTGCACGAGAGCATCATAGATTTTGCGTTGATTCTTTTCCGGAACGATGCCCTGCAGCAGTTCTGTCTCGCACTGAAATAAAAAATTCAAGAAAAACTCACGCGACGGGCACAACAAGAGAGAGCTGCCCCCCACGTACCAGGCAATGAAGGTGCTACTGCAACTGCTTTCGGAAAAGTACAAGCTTGCACAGGTACAAGCCTGCACAAGTACGAGCTCCCTACCCGCACGGGTCAGTCTCAGAGCTAAGCTGCTGTGCACTTTCGGGCAATACCATTTCAACACGGCACGCATAAAATGGCAAGTCGGCAAAATGGCGACTACATTGGTGGACAACCCTACCATGAAGCGGGCAGGAGCTAGAAGACGTGTGCCACATGCTACAGTCTCTCAATCAATAACCGGGTAAGGTGGGCCTGCCTAATCGGCTAGTCAAATGAACCTGAGGCTCTGACCCTGACCTGAAGCAGTTTCAGCAGTGCCGAGATGCACGTCAAGTACGCGTCAGTCTCGAATGCCTCGACCTCATCTTCCTTCTTTGTGCCTGCAAGCAAAAGTGTCATAAACAGCATACACCAAAAGAAGGATCACAAAATGGCGCTGCAATGTCCAAGAGCACCCAACCCAGTGGGGTAGACGAGAAGATACCCTACAAAGCAGCAGCGTGTGTGTGTGTGTGTGTGTGTGTGTGTGTGTGTGTGTGTGTGTCTCTCTCTCTCTCTCTCTCTCTCTCTCTCTCTCTCTCTCTCTCTCTCTCTCTCTCTCTCTCTCTCTCTCTCTCTCTCTCTCTCTCTCTCTCTGCCTTTTCTCTCACTCTCTTATCTACTGGCCCTCCGGAGCTTTTTACGCGATGGCCACTACAGCTACATCTGCATGTACAGCTGGCTTGTGTTGCCTGTATACGACACAATACAGCCGTCGTCGTCAACACCACAGCTCGCTTGTGGGGACTTCGTTCATCATAGCGCTGCCATCACGCCCGAGCCCCTACACGTGAGCAGTGAAGAGAGCCGCACCGAATGCGCACGGAAGCGCGGTTCATGGCGTGGCGCCGATCTCGCGTGGGCACTGAGACGAGCAGAAGCTAGTGATCGACGCAGCTAGCAAGGCCGGGCAAACTGAGAAAACACTCAAATATATTTTTTTTACCGGCACCGATTAGAGAAAAGAGAGCATTAAAATGACAACATAATAAATAATAATAGTAATAAATGACATAATAAATGACAACATTTGAAAAGCAATGCAGCTTTACCCGGTGGCAGCGCCACTAGCTCCCCCTTCCTCTTGTTGGCACAAACCCAATTTTATGCGGAGAATGCCGACGAGACGGCTTGAAAAAGATCTGCAGGTTGTCTGCTGTTCACTGAATTTGAGCTATCGTTAAATAAATGTGCAAGAGAGGCAGCTGACCACGACATGCCTAGAGGCCGGTCGTCACAAGCACACTGGCCAGACTAACGCATCTTTAGTGCTCCGGCCATGTTTCGGTTTCTCTATAGGCTTTCTCGAGTGCCCGACGATGTGTCTCGTCAGGGGGACTGCCAGAGTGATTTCCACTGGCTAGCAGCAACAGAGCACCTCTGTGGAATGACATTGATCAAAGCAGCTCAGGGGTAATTAGATACAAACCAATTACTGGTCCAATGACAAGTACTGAGTTCTCTCATAACATTGTCAGAATCTTGTACTGCTATTAGTAAGAATGCTTATCATTATCAAAAGTAATATCGTATCCATAATTATGGCTGCAACGACAGCATATTACCGTCAGCACTGGATGCATGCTGAATTACTTCTGCCCTGGCAAGTTAGAGGGGTTAGCTTGTGTGTGGAGAATGAAATAGGCATAGTCGTGTATATCACCTCGAATGGAATGGAACTGGAGGTGAAGCCATTATATACGTCAGCACCAGCAGCAGCTCACGCCTCGATAAGCATGCTGGCACGAGCTGGCGGCTCGAGGTGCCTTCTGACCCATCGATGCAAGCCACCTCGAGCTCGCATGCACCACAGCTAAACGTGTCTGCCGCTCGAGCGATGCACCACGCACCCATGTCGCTGCTCTTGGTCAGCACCTTCTTCAGTAGCCTACAATAGATAAGGACAAGGTCGCACCGCACACGCCCCAAGGCAATGCTCGCGGGCCACGCCTCTGCTGGAGACGGCCGCGCTATCATCGAAGGGCGGCCGGCAGCGGTGCCACAGCCGAGCTGGTTTGCGCTGCCGCCGCCGCCGTCTGCCCAGCGGCCGGGCGCCCTGACAGCGGCTCACCTCTGCTGACCGGCAAACAGCCTGCGGGCAGGCGAGGCAGCTCCGGCGGCTCCGCTGCCGGGACTTCCGTTAGTCGCTCCTCCTCCTCCTCCTCCCAGGCTCTCGCGGCCACTGCTTCGGCCGATAGACTTTAGCGAGCTGCTCGATCCCGCTGGCGTAGCGAGCGTGGCAGTGGGCGCCGAGCCAGGAGCCACGCCACCGCCCGCGGCACCGGCAAGGACGCCGGTGCTGCCGCCGCTCATCGACCGCTGGTGCTCCTTCAGCCTGCGAGGCGTGCAAGGCACGAGCGAGAGTGCACATGGCAGACCCGGATACGCATTGGCAGCTGTGGCAGATCTGCACGAAGTTGCTAGGCGAACGCGGACAGTAAGAAGAGGCCCGATGTGGTGGACAGATGGGAGGACGGATGGAAGGAAGGAAGGAAGGATGGAAGGAAAGAAGGAAGGAAGGACGGATGGATGGAAGGAAGGAAGGCTGGATGGATGGATGGATGGATGGATGGATGGGTGGGTGGGTGGGTGGATTGATGGATGGAATAGACAAATGGAGCCACACTGGTCGGGCCCAGTGGTTAAGGTGGTCATCTCAAACCAAAGCCAAGGTGAATGTATTTGACGACGAGGGGGGTCGTGGGCTCGAGCCCTGCGGCATATGTGAAGCACCTGAATAGAGATTATATTCTCTTGTGGCACTATACAAATAAGTTATATTACATATTACGAGCAGCTAACTGCCTGCTGGACTTGATTCTCTGAGTCGTAGCAACTCCTTCATGGAAGACAATGCTGGAAGTGTACCATCTTGCCACGTGATGAAAGTGTGCCATCGTGTGGCATGACAGACGTTCTTGCTTTAATTAATAGAGATTCATATGGTATTGATGGACAAGATTGATGGATAGGACCGTGATAGCACACTAGGTAAGGTGGTTGCTTTAATGACCTCGGTCCCGATGTCGTGGGTTCGAATCCTGCAGTGGGTGATTCTTTATCCCTGCTGCAAGCGGTGGTGATAGTCGTAAAGGCTCTTTTGTCTCTATACAAAAGAGGCTGTTTAAATCAGCTAGTATTAATTTATTTATGGGATACATGGGATGGATGGACAAGTTTATGGATGACAGGTGGGATGGGATGGCTAAGAGCTCCTGAGTTGGCCAGCCCACAGGGTCGACCTACGAACAATTCATTCCCAATCCAGCTCAGGTCGAGCGCCACTGGCATAGTAGTGAAGGTTTGCCGGGAGAGCTCGCTCCCTTGTAATGCGCCTGACCCGACGGCAAGCAAGTGCCTTTGGCGCACGCACGGCTCGCCCGTCGTTGTCGTCATCACTTGCTTACCCCTGAAGTGATCGGACGAGAAAGTGAGAGCGCAGAGTGGCGTACGCCTGCAGAAACTCGGGACCGGGCAGGTTTGCGATGGCCCACTGAGATATGTCCACGAGATGCATCCGGGCAGCCCGAGGTATGTAGTCATCTGTTATGGCGCTGATACCGCTCTGGCGACTGTTCGCGATCGATGCATCTGTACGGCGGCAATAAGAAGCGTCGATCGATGCATCGTCGATCGAGGGTCAGAGGCGGGCGCGCGAAGCAGGAGGCGGGGGGGGGGCAGCGGCCGTCAGGAAGCGCTCGATGATGGCCGAATGCACCTCGTGCTGGCCGACCGCAGGCAGGCCGAGCGAGTGTCGGGCGCACCGGCGGCGAACTTTCTCCTTCCGTTTGGCAGTGGCCGGTGCCGTTTCGAGTGTAGCTATTCGGGACGGGCAGCCAATGAGCAAAGCAAGCATTTCCCTATTTTCCTTAGCACAGCATAGCACAGCCTCGTTCTCTCAGGCTGCAGCCTCGGCTCGCTCGGTACAGCCCACCGCGGCAGAAAGACACGAATGGGTAGAAGGTGCAGACGATGCAAAAACCTAGCCCTGCATTTCTCCTTTGGTTAGGCAATCGGTGCATGTGCAACAGCTTCAGGCAAGCGCAATCGTCGATTCGCGTCGAGGCGGACGAGAGGATGGAGACGGCGCGTGCCGCTTTGACTATAGCGAGATTGCCTCCCAGCGCGGACCAGTTCGAGCTTTCGGCTCCACTTCAAGCGCGCGACCATTGTATGCTGGTTTGACACACTTTTCTAGAGCACACACTTCCTTGGCTTGCGGATCAGTCAATGCAATCTAAATTCACAGCTGCCCAATCAATGCAACCCCACACACAGCTATGTACACGAGACTACAGCCGGATCAATAGGTGCCACAACGTCACTCCTGAGCATACAGGCGGCACTGGCAAGATAAAACCGCAAGCCAAAAGCCAGTGCTATTTAGCTATCGCAAGCGCACTCACGATCATATGCTCTGCCCCTTGACACTTCATGGTCCAGCGGTTAAGGTGCTCGCCCCGACCAAGGTCTGGCCAAGGTCGTGAGCTCGAGCCCTGAGGCATATGTGAAGCGCCTGAATAGAGATTAAGTTATCTTTGGGCGCTATACAAATGAATTATACTTTTTTAAATATTTTTATATGCTCTGCCACTTGACACTTAATAAGCCGCACCCATGATCATATGCTCTGCCACTTAAGTTGTAATAACTCGACTGAGGTTTTCAGCATTACGTAAAGGTGCATGCTCACGCTCCACTACATAGTGAACAATTTTTTTAAGGAGAGAATGGAAGAGAAAAGGGAGCAGAAGGAATACATCAAAGGGCCCTTTCGTGACCGTACCTTCGTCCTCCTCCAGCATGTTCAGTATGGCAATTGGTGGCAGTGGATTAGAGTGGCATCTCAGCAGCTCTTCGAAGTCTTCTTCAATTTTCTTTCTGCCAGTGACAAACAGCTGCTCCTGGAAACCGTGTGACAAAACCGCAGGGTTAAACGGGCCTCGACTGCCCTGCCGGTGGCACCAGATAGCAGTGCAGGAATGAAGGAATGTCGCGCTGCGTCCATAGCGCACCACAGCCTCACCACGGCGGTCAGCTCGGGGCAGGCGCTCTGGTGTGCCGCGAAGTAGTCGGCTGCTCGCTTGAGCCTCTTCATCGCATCGAAGTAGCGCTGCACGTCCTCGCCTGGTCTGCACAAGCGAATCAGCGAGCGCTGCATGCTCGGCGAGCCTGCAGCTGCTCGCCCGGCAGCAGCATCGCCGGCGCTCTCTGCCGGCCGAGCTGGATCGATCGAGCAGCAAAACGAGCAGCCAAACACGGAGAATCCTCCTGACGAACGCAAAGCGCTCGCTGGCAGCACACGCTCGAGACGCCCCACCGTCGGCAATCCTCCGCCCCCATAGCAGATCACCTTTCCCCCGACTCTTCAATTCGCATCTGGCCATTCGAACAGAAGCAGAAGCGTGCAACCCTTCAATGTGCCGCCGGCTGTCTACGGCAGCTGCCTGCACAGCAACTTCTACTGTCCTCCTCCTCATTGAGGTCGATGCCAGCGACAAACCCTCACTTTCAGTAAGCCAGGCTGCTGCGACTGGTTGCCCCTGACAGCAGGCTGGGGCCTCAAGCACCTTAGCTAAACCTTAGCATTGTGCAGCTGCTACCCAAGTCTCCCCGCAGTCTTAAAGGCACGTCAGCGACCGACAGGCTGCCTTCCCCCACAATGCTGCCTAAAAGAGTCATTCATCCATTTCGGCAGCAGGCGCGATCGATCTCACGTGACTCCTCGCACAGACTCCTGGCATGCGCTAGCACGAAGCCACGTGCGAGCATCACCTCCGGGACACCACAGTCGAGCCCGTCCGAGCAGCAAAATGGTGCAGAAACAGTGCAATAAACCTCTGAGCTGCCTGACATGCCACGAGTGTACATCGACAATATTACATACATCGATAATATCCCCTACTAACTTACAATTGTACCAGTACTGGACTAAGCCATTCCCCCCAGAGCAGATACAGCACATTCGATGACCTGCTTGCCTGCAAATCACAGCAGAATGGAGTCCGTGTGGCAGCTGAACGCTGGGAGACAACTTGGAAAACTAAAGCAGCTTTTCTGAGAAGTGCTGCTTTTTTGTCCCTCCAAACAGCAGCCGCCGAATCAGGCCACAACCAAAAAAGCAGAGGTGAAACAGTGATGCAGCTGCCATAAGCTGAATGCTGTCGTGTAGGCTGCATTGCTGAGTGCTTACGCTGTGTGGCGTATAGTGTGCTCGACATCTTTGGCAACGTTATAGAACCCCACGGCATTGTCGATGGCTACGAGCACCTTCTCGATGTCTACAATAATAATGATATTACTATTATAACTATTAACATTATTATTACATGTGTATAGTGCCTTCAGACAACCTAATCTCTTTCTAGGCACTTGATGCATGCTGTAAAGGACGCATAATCAAATGGTTAGTATTTGAATGCACAACGTCAACAAGTATAACATGGTTACAGGTAATATGCACAACGCCAACACGTAAAGTATGGTTAGTGGTAGCATGCATGGTGTCAGCATGCACAAGCATACAAAGGATAAATCACAAGGTTCCACAAAACGTTGCAAAAAAGATTCGTTTTTAACTTGCTTTTAGATGTCAAGTCAAAGATTGTCATGATGTCAGTCGTGAGCGAGTTCCAGGCTTCTGAGCATACAAACTAATGGCACGGTCTCGACAGGATTTGAAGTTCATATGAGGTCTACTTAAACGACTTGAGTCAGACTAGCGGGTGATATGATACATCGACTGATTGGGGAGTAATTCTGATAGGTAGGCTGGAGCCAGAGAATGAAGGGACCTAAAAGTGAGTCACAGAGCCTTGAAGTCGATACGCTGCTTGATTGGTAGCCCGTGCAGGTCGGCGAAACGTGGTGTGATGTGGCAACTGCGACCCTCACGACAGACAAGCCTAGCTTCAGAGTTTTGGAACAGGACACCTAGATTCTATGCAGATGCTACGGGTATGCAGGCAGAGCCGACTACGAGCATACAACTTTCCAATTTATTAGTCACACTTGGTTTTTCCCGTAACCAGAAAGTTGGTTTTATCGCCTTTCAATTTGAGAAAGTTTGCTGCCATTTATGTGTGGATGTCAGCTATACATGCAGCAAGGGAGTTATGAGACTTTAATGCATTTGCAATGACTCGAGGGGATCGAAGCATAGTGTGTGTCATCAGCATAAAAGTGAAAGCCTAGATTGTGCTTGGCTATCAAGTCGGCAAGAAGGAGAGTATAAACTGTAAAAAGAAGCTGACCAAGCACAGAGCCCCGAGGTACCCTGCACTTCAGTGGTTTCTCAGATGATCTTCGTCCGTTCACGTCAATACTCTATAGAGTCTCCCACTGAAATACGACCTAAACAAATGCAGTGCAGTGCCAGTGATACCTGGGCGAGACGAGAGGCGCTAAGGAGAAGGACTGGGTGATCAATAGCATCAAACGCTGCGGAAAGATCAAGAAAAACAAGCAGAGATACTGTCCCTAAGTCTGCATTCCTGATAACGTCATTATATACCAGAAGCAATGCTGACACTGTGAAGTGATTAGCTCTAAAACCACACTCGAACTTACTCTCTAGGTTCAAAGATTCAATATAAGAGTTCAGCTCGTCTGACACAACTCGTCAAGGTGTCTTTGATATGAACGGTAGAAGGGAGACTGGACGGATGTTGCTTTTAAGTTCTCGTAGTCTGGTGTTGAGAATAGGCAACCGACCAGACGGCAATGCGGGCATGGCAACACGCAAGTCCCCCCCCCCCCGAAGCATGATCCACACAGAATGCGCACGTACATCCACACCTAATGCACGTATAAGACATTTTCCTATTCGTTCACTGATAAAATAGCATATCAGCAGCACACACATTGTGGCACATGCTTAGTGATGTCAACTCGGACAACAAGGGTAGGGACAGGTGAGGTTTTCTGAAGGGGACTTTCGTGTGGCAAAATTCAGTTCATCAGCTCAATCTTTGTCTGCCCGAAACCCCAAATCCTGAGAGAATTCCGCGGGGAATCTGGAGGTAGTGGCATGTTCGTCTGATGCTTTGCTTTCTCTGGTCCTGTTGCTGGCCAATTGCAGTGTGGAACGTCTTTATAGAGACCATGTGAAGGGAGAAAAAGATTAACTTGTCATGTTTGTACCAACAACCCATCAAGCACTGTTATAACTAGAGTTCGTGCTAAACGGCTGGCAAGGAGCTTCACCCAAGACATGCCCTTGTAATTTATTGATAACATAGCATTTCACCATCCACAAGGCAGCACATGATTAATTAGGTATCGGGCCATTACTGTTCGGATTGGCTGACCATATACAGATATGCAAATCTAATGAAAACGAAAACAAGAGTGACCTGACACTTAATCAAATCTTTGCAAACGGTTTCCTCTCTTACTTGGACAACTCAGCATAGTCCAGCAACGCCTTGCAGGTCTCTGACATAATATTACTGCAGTGGTTCAGCAGCATGCTACACAGCTCTTCCGAATTAATGGCAGGAACAGAATCCGACCCTAGGTCTTAACAGGATTAACAAGTGATCAGCATGGCCAATTTGCAGCTTTTAGCAACTGATTCAACAGCTACCCAATGCAAGCTCTCGTAGCAATCTTTGGATAATAATAACAATAATAATGTACTTGATAAAGCGCCCTCAGAGAACTTAATCTCTCTCTAGGTGCTTCACATTTGCTGCAAAGGGAATGCAATTGAATGGTGAGTAATATCATGCTTGATAAACAACATCAATAACATGGTTAGGGGTAACATGCACAGGGTCAGCATGCAAATGTGGTTAGTGGCAGCATGCACAGTGTCAGCACGCATAAGCACGTGAAGGACGAATCACAGGGACCCACTAAATGCTGTCCTAAATAGGTGTGTTTTTAAGTTCCTTTTAAACGTGGTCAGGTCAGGGGATGTTCTGACGCAGGTCGGGAGGGAGTTCCAGGCTTTGGGAGCATACGAACTAAATGCACGGTCACCAAAGGGTTTGAGGTTTGTACGTGGATCACTGCCAAAGCAATCGTTCCCCTGAAGAGCTCGAGTGCTCCCGAGTTTCAGCATTTAGCCAGATCGATATCTAAATGCAAGTCCACGAGCTAGTTAATAGGGTGCGGATCACTGACACTGGAAGAGTAGATGCAACCCAGATCGTGAGACACTTCCTATCAAATTAAAATGTCTCCTGCAAGACATCGCGATTGTTCACCGTATCACTTTAAAGCCACTTGCAAACGTTCTTTCTCTGCCAATGGCGAGAATTTGACCTGCATTTGTGCAAGAAGCTTTACCGACACTCATGTCGTGCGGTCATGCGTGTCAAGGTTCCGGGCACACACATGAGGCACATTACTTTGCGCTGTTGCACTAGCAAAGACTGCTCGTGCTTTGCGACGACTTCCTGAACACGTGCAACGCTCGATACAAGCCTCCGGCGCAAGGTGACAGTGTGCACGGTGACCACGAACGACTGAGTGAGCTCCTGAGGCAACGCCCTCGAGCAGCACAGAGCTAGCACCGGCAGGCTCTCTGTGCGATGCAGTCGTGCTCCTCGAGAGGCCCAAGCCACGCTTCCTGTGGCATACCAATCGGGGGGGGGGAGGGGCTATTCGGCACATTGGAGTCGATGCCATTGTGAGTTGAAGAAGCCGGCCGTCTGCTGCTAGGCATAGGAGTATTCCCCGTTCATGCCGACAGTGAGTGTGCAAGCCAAAGTGAGCTCGCGTGGAGTCTAACACATTACGAACGACCCTGGAATTGCCATGCTCAAAAGCATAAATTCCATAGCAACCGTCCGGTTTTTTCAATAGTATTACAAGACGCAATGCACTACCTTCGAGAGACAGCTTGTGAATTTTTACTGCAGCCGTCGTGGTTGTCAGGAGCCAGTGACTGACCTCCAGCATTGTTTGGCCATTCGTTTATATTTAGTTCGTTAATTATTTATTTATTATATTATATTATATTATATTTATATATGTATATTTTTATATATTTATTATATTATATTTATTATACGTATTATTTATTTATTTCGTTTATATTTATTTTTTAGCCGTGGAATAAAACTTTTGCGAAGAAGTGCAAATAAATCGTACAGGTAGGTACATATAAAAATGGACAAAAGTTAGTGCATTTATATATATATGTGTGTATGAGTGTGCATGTGTGTGTGTGTGTGTGTGTGTGCTCGTGCGTGCCTGCGTGAGCATGGGGAGATATGCATATATACATGTGTATATACCTGTAGATACACTGTAGATAGGTATGCATATGCACGAATGCAGATGGTAGCATGCCCTTCGTGCACACACATGCGGTCACACATAGTTCTTACTGTCTTGACGCACTTGGAACAGCCTGGTCGCCTGATGCACAGGCAGGATTGTCGTTTCTAGCTTGTGTAACCGTTCCTGGAAAGTGTTCAGGACGCGCAGCATGTTGCTTGTCATTGCATTGCTGCGATCCAGCCCATCTTTAAGTTTGGAAATACTGCCTGCCTCCTGGAAAAAATGCATGCAAGTATAGAAGCCCCGAGTCACAGAGATACACAGAGGGAAAAAGGATTTTGCATCACAGGCCACTGGCCAGACTTGAAAACCTTAGAGGTTCAGGCGCGAAGGTAACAAGGGGCAGGCACGGCGCCAGCCTCGTGCACTCGAGACCAGTCAAACGTAAACATGCGCATGGCATGATCCACGATTAGGCAATAGTCTTTTCATCACTCGTCGAGCACTACGACAGCTCGAGCTCCTAGCAGTCTTGAGTGGGTGAGTACCAATGGCACAAGCAATGTTTGCAGAAGGGGGCAAGCAGGTGCTCACGAGACTACCAACAGCTACATGGCAAGAGCAGCAAGTACACATCGTAGAGACGGCAGCTATTGCCCAAGATACTTGCACCCACCACAAAGCTCGTATTGACATTTGGTGGGTCTTTGTGATTCGTCCTACGTGAGCTTGTACCTGTTTACACTATGCCTGCTGCTTTCGAACGTTCCCACCAATCATTTGGTAATGCTTTCTATAAAGTATCTCTAGTGCCTAGAAAGAGATTCAGTTCTCTGAGAGCGATATACAAATGTATTATTACTATTACTATTACTGACACTGCATTCTCTCTTTCATCACTCATCGTGCAGAAACAGTGATCCTTGATGCAAGGCCCTGTCTCGAGATAGAGATAAAGAGAGAGAGAGAGAGAGAGAGAGAGAGAGAGAGAGAGAGAGAGAGAGAGAGAGAGAGAGAGAGAGAGAGCGAGAGAGAGAACTACATAGAGCTGCAGAAGAGGAAGACCTTGAGTCTACCCAATAGCAAACGAAGAAAGTTAGCAGCCAATGAACGAATACATGAAGACTAGCACAGAGCAACAAAACCCATTGACAGGCAGAGCGATTTGCTTGCATTAAGGCAGACAGTCTCTAACATTCTACCAAGCCTGTGGCCAGTCGATCAAACGAGCTCTGATCTAACTTTTGAGGCCATCCTGATAAGAAGGTACTTGGAGAGAAAGAGGCAACACATTCTAAAAAGCCATGGTTCTGAATCTCGATGACCAATCGAACAAATGCTGACCGGCACTGACCGACTTTACCATATCTGTTAGAACTAGCAATTCAACTAACTCACAGTGATGCATCGTTAATAGATTCCTCCCTATAGCAATGCCAAGAAAATAAAATTGTACCAGAAAGGCAGCCTTGTGAACATAGTTTTCTGAACACAGTTGTCAATGAGTGTGCGTTGTATCCAAGTAGCCCTGATGTATTGACATCAGAGTTGTGAATTAGCAGTTTGAAACAATCTACTTTGGTTGTCCACTGAAGGGGGGCTCCATCTTGACATCACTCAACTTTGGGAAATGTAATGTCACTCAAGCTGGAATGTAAGTGAGGCAAGCCAGTTCCCTCATGGGTAGAGCGTCTCTGCTTGTTTTGCTCGATCTTTCGGTAGCTTTTGATACCATCGATCATACAGTTCTTCTAGAGCGCCTCTCATCTCGCCTGGGCATCACTGGCACTGCTCTGCAGTGGTCCAGGTCCTATCTCAGTGGGAGACTCCAAAGTATTGACGTGAATGGACAAAGATCATCTGAGGTACCTCTGAAATATGGCGTACCTCAGGGCTCCGTGCTAGGTCCGGTTCTCTTCACGGTTTAAACTCTCCCTCTTGCTGATGTGATTGCCAAGCATAATCTAGGCTTTCATTTCTATATGGATGACACTCAGTTGTACCTTTGCTTTGATCCGTCCCAGCCTTCGAGCACCTCAAATTCTCTCTACTCACTTGCTGCATGCATTGATAACATCTGCACATGGATGGCAGCAAATTTTCTAAAACTAAATGATGATAAAACTGACTTACTAGTTATGGGCAAACCTAGTGTGATTCACAAATTGGAAAGGCTGACACTTAAAATTGTCTCTGCCAGCATATCTCCTGTTGAATCAGCTCGAAATCTAGGTGTCATGTTCCAAAGTGACCTCTCGCTAGACGACTACATCAGCTCCACAGTCAAATCTGCCTACTTTCAGCTACACGGCATTGCTAAAATTCGGGCTTGTTTAGGTAAGGATACCATGTCCAAGTTGGCCCATGCATTCGTGACATCCCGTCTCGACTTCTGCAACTCACTGCTTACTGGCCTACCAGCATGTGCGATCAGGCGATTGCAGCTGGTGCAAAATTCTGCAGCTAGGCTTGCCTGTCGTGAGCTTCGAAGTTGCCACATCACACCAGTTCTGGCCGACCTGCACTTGCTCCCAGTCAAGCAACGGATTGACTTAAGGTTTTGTTACTCACTTTTAGGTCACTTCATTCTTTGGCTCCAGCCTATCTCTCAGATCTACTCCCCCACCAGGCTAAGCACAGTACCACCTGCTTTTCGGAATCTAACAGTCTACCAATACCTCGTACAAACCTCAAATCCTTTGGAGACCGTGCATTTAGTTCGTATGCTACCAAAGCCTGGAACTCCCTCCCGACTTGCGTCAGAACATCCCCTGACCAGACCACATTTAAAAAGAACCTAAAACACACCTATTTAGGACCGCATTTAGTGGGTTCCTGTGATTCGTCCTTCATGTGCTTATTCGTGCTGACACTGTGCATGCTGCCACTAACCACATTTGCATGCTGACCCAGTGCATGTCACCCCTAACCATGTTATTCATTTTGTTTATCAAGCATGATTTCACTAACCGTTCAATTGCATTTCCCTTTGCAGCAAATGTAAAGCGCCTAGAGAGAGATTAAGTTCTCTGAGGGCGCTTTATGAAGTGCATTATTGTTATAATAACTATTATTATTATTGGCCATTGCTGGGGTTTTCCCGGAGGGGGTGACCGACAGAGAAGAGCTGAGCATCATGTGCATGCAATAAAAGGGGGCCATGATAGCCCTCGAGGTAAGGTGCTGCTCTTCCTTACGAGGTCATGGGTTTGAATCCTGCGGTGGCCGATCCTGTATTGCCCAATGCAAGAGGTGATAGGAGTAAAGGCTCTTTTGTCGCTATACAAAAGAGGCTGGCGAATCATCTAGTATTTAGTATTGATAGAGAGAAGTTCCTACTTAGAAAGAGTAAGCCCCAAAAAAGCAGTGCTAAACTAGTTGACATTAAGCAAGCCTATATTGCCTATATCGCTTATACTATCGAAAATTGTGGCAAGCCTGCCTCCTCAATAGAGGCAAGCAATTCAATACTGCATTTATCGTATGTATATATATAGATATATATATTACTTAAATTTTAAATATCTTAACAAATTATTGTACCTTAGCCTGAGCAGCCCTGCCCTGGCTGAGGGGGGCTGGGGGAGAGCTACTCGTGCCTCCCGGTTCAGGAACAGGGACCACATGGCTTCCAACCCGGAAATGGCGTGCGAGGCGCACAGCCTCCGCAATGACTTCCGTTCCTTGCACGAAATGCCAAGGTCCACAGGCAGGCTTTATTATCCGGCCACCAGCCACCCAAAGCATCGACCACGAACGGCCTCACCTCTGCCGACCGGTGGGTGGCAAGCTTTCAGGAAAGATCGGGCTATCGCCTTGTACTTATAAACGATTTATACTCCTGGGTCAGATAAAATGCTTCGGCATAGCATTTCCATAAAGCATCAAGATGGGGGTTGCAGCAATGTGTAAACCAGCGACAACTTGTTGAGTCAATTTTTCTCCTACCAAGTATAATAATAATGCACTTGATAAAGTGCCCTCAGAGAACTCAATCTCTTTCTAGGCGCTTTACGTTTGCTGCGAGGGAAGCTCGATTGAATGATGAGTAATATCATGCTTGATAAACAACATCAATAACATGGTTAGGGGTGACATGCACAGGGTCAGCATGCAAATGTGGTTAGTGGCAGCATGCACAGTGTCAGCACGAATAAGCACATGAAGGACGAATCACAGGGACCCACTAAATGCTGTCCTAAATATGTGTTATAAGTTCTTTTTAAATGTAGTCAAGTCAGGGAATGTTCTGAAGCAAGTCGGGAGGGAGTTCCAGGCTTTGGGAGCACACGAACTAAATGCACGGTCTCCAAAGGATTTGAGGTTTGTATGAGGTACTGGTAAACAGTTAAATTCCGAAAAGTGGGTCGTACGATGTTTCGCCCGGTGGGGGGTAGACCTGATAGGCTGGGGCCAAAGAATGAAGTGACCTAAAAGTGAGCAACAAAACCTTAAAGTCGATCCGTTGCTTGACTGGGAGCCAGTGCAGGTCGGCGAGAAGTGGCAATTGTGAGGCTCACGACAGACAAGCCTAGCTGCAGAGTTTTGCACCAGCTGTAATCGCCTGATTGCACATGCCGGTAGGCCAGCAAGCAGTGAGTTGCAGAAGTCGAGACGGGATGTCACGAATGCATGGATTAACTTGGACGTGTTATCCTTATCTAAACAAGCCCAAACTTGAGCAATGTTATGAAGCTGAAAATAGGCAGATTTGACTGTGGAGCTGATGCGGTCGTCTAAGGAGTATCTCCTTATTAGCATAAGATGCTTCCATAGACATGCATCCAAGAGCTCACACGTATCATGCCTAATCAAGTATGCTAAAGCCTACAAAGATACAGTGGGAAATTGGCTAGTAGGACTCGTGCAGAGGTAATCGCGAACAACACGGAAAATGCTGAGGAAAATGTCAAGTCCACTGAAGTGCAGGGCAAGCTGGGCAGAACAGATGCGTCTCCAACTGAGACTTACAGGATGTAGATTCAATACAGGCGGTGACTTAAGCCGGGAGCGAGTTCTAGACTTTTAGTGCATAAGTAAGAATTGATAGCCTAATCATCAAAAATTTCAACTCGTTGCGAGGATCAATGAGATGACTGGAAGCCGGGGAGGAAGGAGCTCATTGGAGGACCAAGATCTGACAGGTCTGGCTGGTGCAAGAGAGTGAGGCAACCTCTAGGCCAGATATAATTTCTTTAAGCCAACTCGATGCCTGAGAGGGGGCCAATGAAGCTCTGACAGAAGTGGTGTGCTGTCGCAGCTACGCCGTTGACGACAGACCAGAATATCTGCTGAGTTTTTTACCGTATAATCATAATAATAATATATTTTCACAGCGTCTTCAGAGAGCCAAACGTCTTTATAGGCACTTTACTGATGCTGTAAAGGAAAAAAGCATGACCAAATAACTAGTGGTTACACCACTTGCCGAGACCCATACCCACAACAGCCTCTACTAGTTGCACGCTGAAGCTCGTATATAATCCGCCATTGCGAAAAATAAGGCTCACACAAGAAAAACAGATACAGCGCTCATGAATGGTGGTGCGGAATGCATATGAAGACAGAATATCGGAACGAGCCGGCGCAAGTTACATCGATAAGGTCATCTTCTAGAGTGATGAGCCAAGACAAAGCTTGACGCTAGCCAAATACTAAAGAGAAAAGTGCTTGTGAAATTTCAGCGCACACACCTTCTCTAGTTTCTGCTCTATACTCTGCCTTTTGTCAGCTACGTCCTCCATTCCATGGCGTGTACTCGACACAGACCCCGGCCAGGGCAAGGCAGTATTTCGGAAGTACCAGGGAATCGCACGGGAGAACCGCGGGTTTCTACCGCCATTCAAAGTGACATATAGAAGCTAAAACTGATATTAAAATGATTTTATATTAAATTTAAGTCTAATAACTCTAAAAATTAAGACCGTGTGCGCCTTGTCTATGCTGATAAACTCTGTTTTCATCCTCCGCTTCGTGCTTCGTAACATGGCTCTGGCATAGCCCGCCGGACAGAGTATTTGGATTTTGTCGTTCCTATACTGACGCAACATTCAAGATGGGTAAACGGTCGACAAACACCACCAAGAGTGGGAAATTCATGAATCCCACGGATCAAGCCCGTGAGTTCCCTTCTATAGCTATCGAAATTAAGAGTACCGCGCTGGCTTCCACTTCGCTTGGGCGCGCGCGCTTACCGTCTTTCGCTATTTGATTGCATTGAACTGTGTCTATCCGGCCATAGCATGCCAAATTAGCTGCACTTTTATATTGTGTGTGTGCGAACCAGCGCAGCGTCGGTGCCGTAGTCGCGCAGCTAGCTGGTCCGGCGATTGGCCTTGTGGCTCGGCTCAATGTGCTTTGCATGCGTTCCCTATATAAAGGGTGCTGCCACACTCCGCATGTAGTTTTAATGCAGACATCCATGCCTCTTGTATAATCACCTATTTTCTTTGCCAGGCTTAGTCGTCTTCAACCACTTTTCCTTCTGCCAGCCCTGCCTGATGGACAGTGTCCACTCACGCCCTTTCGCACGCAGCACTAGGTTGGCAAAATACCGCCTCTGTTGCTGCGACTAAGTCGCAAGGAGGCAGTCCGAATAATTCTTTTTATTCCGAAAATCCTCTGGATATCCTGGATTCACTAATCTGATCTGTCTTTTGATGCTGTGATTGGACAAGCTGTTTCTTTATGTGACCGCGAGCTGAAAAGACACCGGTAGCTGTAAATACTGTTACAGCTAACTGTAGTCGCTGGACGCCGACTTATGCTATGAGAGACCTGCCCCTGTTTCTTGGCTTATTTGTTGTTAGTGCTTGTTCAGTTGGTAGGCACCGTGAATGGGCATAGGAAGAACCAGGGCTTCTTACCCGGCCAGTTTCGTTAACCAGTCGGCTCCTACATTCTGCTCCTGCTTTCTGCATCTGCTCCGATTCGTGTTTATTAGATTTCGCGTGTGGCTCAAGGGTCTGGCTCAGATCCACCGATCTGGTGATGTCGCTAAGTGAACTAATATGCTTGGACGTATGCAGTGTGCTTTTGGGGTCGCTGGTGACTCCTGACTGGATGAGGTATTTTTTTCATGTTTGCCCATTCTTTGCTAGCACATTGATGTTTAGAAGGCTGTTGTAGCAAAATTCTCATATAAATATTACTAGCTGATTTAACGGCCTCTTTTGTATAGTGACAGAAGAGCCTTTACGGCTATCACCACCACTTGCAGTGGCGATAAAGGATCGCCCACCGCAAGATTCGAACTCATGATCTCAGGACGGAGGTCGTAATAAGCAACCGTCGGTTCCACCTAGTCCAGAATTCTTCTAGGTACATTTTCTTGATCGGCCAGCATAGCGTGAGCAAGATAACGTTCGAAATACGAAAATGTATTATGCAAAAATAATTGAAAGTGCTTATGAATAAAATCAGACAAGGTTATGTAATCAGAAGGTGAAAATTACCAAACTGAAGTATGCCATGCCGTGGTATACGTTATAGCACTCCCGTGCCAAAAACGCCCTCGAGTTGGTTCTATCCACATTTAATACCTTGCTTTGAGCAGCTCCTCCCAGCATAAGGTAAGCAATAGCAGTTCTTTACTGTAGGTATATGGGACGAATAGACTATGTCATTATGAGCCCTTCGGGAAAACCTGAAGCCACTCATAATGTTGCAGATAGCTGCTTCTATCGACCTGGCAATATTTTTTGTGAAATAACTAACTACGAGCCAGTGACTTGTATTCGTAGCAATGTACAGTCGCCTGGCTGAGTGGCCCTAAAGGCTGGAGTTGACTCGGCAGTGTTGACGGTCAAAGTCTTGTATCCTTAAATTTGATTACAATAATAATAGGAATATAGCATTAATATTGTGTCCTGAGAGAACTTTAAATATACCTCACCTGGGCTGAAAGGAACTGTTTGAACTTACTAATGATATCAAGTATTCACAGTCCTAGAAAGCATTTGCATGTAAAGGTCGATTTAGGCAGACAAAGCATGTGCTGTGAGAAGCTGGTGGGTTCGAGGTTTAATTTAAATGCTGAGTCAAGTGATATTTTGATGTCAGTTGGAAGAGAGTTGTAGGACTTACTTAAATAGGAACGGCTAGTGCAGTCTCCAAAAGATTTGAGTTTTTTAGGGGCTCGTTGAAAGACAATAGTCATTAGAGCAATTGGTCTGAGAACAGCCGATAAGTTTTCTGAGCCAGTGAATTAGCAAACCTGAAAATGCGAGACATGATCTTTGAGTTTATAGGCTGCTTGATGGGGACTGTTACAGATTATCGTAGTAGGTAGCTAGGATGTGCCAACTTCGTTAGATTTCGTGACCAATAGTGCCGTAGGTCGAGCTGAACCTAGGCAACGATGTGCTATCATCATTGCTTAAGGGTGCAATTTCTTGTCCATTAAACGAGGATACGATCGATGTGAGGCAATATTTTGCTCTGGAGTGCTGAGGAGGCTACTATGTCGTGGTATCGAAAGCAGCATTTTTTTCTCAACAGTCAAGGATAGCTGCCGAGTTTTTCACGTTCTGTGACCCTCTTTTTGCTCAGGCATGAAGATGTGCAAGGAGAAAATTACCGAAAGCTAGGTGGATATCAAAATGCATGGACTAAGTTGGTTGTGGTACCCTTATCTAAGTTAGCTATGCCACGCTGTCAAGTGTTTCTAGAGCTGGTGTCGTCCAGCAAAAAGGTCATTTGGGATCAGAAAACCAGAATGCACAGAAATGGCATTGCCATCAGATGATCCTTGGCAATCATTTGGAATTGTGATCGGTGTCACTGTCAGTCTGTCTTCGGTTCTGCCTTCTAAATTGGGTGTGCAATCAGTCTTCTAGTGTTATGAGCGATATTCTGCGAATGTTGAGGTCACCTGTACGGTTTTCTTCTGCTGGATAATTTGGGCTTCCTCTGACAAGTCATTCCAGCTCTAGTGCAGTTATTCCAATTAGGAGCTAACTCACTTAATAGGCCAGTCACTCACACTCAGGAGCTAGATCACTGGTATTTTAAGTTGTGCCTTGGTTTTTTTTAGCATGACTGGGGGAAAGTTTGGGTTAACCTTGAAGCGAAAGTGAACCTTTCACTGTTCTGCCATTTAGTTGGAAGCATCGAGTAGTCTGCTTGTTTTAAATTGCTTCTCAGATACTTAGTTCAGCACCCCATGACCATAGGGCCTTATCTTATGTTAGCGCAGTGTAGAGTTTTTTACCTTTAGTGGTTTGTATCGTCTGTCTGTAATTCTGTGTTATGCAGAAGCTTTCTTTAGCGCACTCAAAGCCTAACCGGCGTGTGGTGCGTACTCTTAAAGCTTAAGTGGCTTTCGGTGTGCATACAGTAGCCAACAACTGACTATCTCATGCAACAAAGAAAAAGTAAGAAGCATAGCTTAGTCTAGTGGCCATTCGAAGAATTGGATCGCATTGATGTACTAGCACAGGACACCTGGAAACGATGTGCCAGAGTCTCGGCAGCACGAGCAAAGTGTCATCGAACAAGAATTGTGAAAGCAATTGTCCTAGTGTAGTACCTGTAGAGCACAAACTTCTGTTGCCAAGTCTTTGTATTCTCATGCTTATTCTCTTGTTTAAAGCACGAGAATATAATTGCTAATTTATTGTCCTTAGAGAGAATTTGAGGTTACTACTAGGCTGAAACTGGTGGAGCAGTTTGGTTTTGTATAAAGTATTCGAGCCTTGTTGGTCAGAGTAAGCATTCTACTCTATCAGTCGATCAACAGCGAGTGGTTGCAGCTCCTTCAGCACTGGAGACACGTGACTTAAACTACGTGATTTAGAGAGCAGCAATATAGCTATTTTATTCACTAACAATAGAAGAGGAACGGTTAAACTTTAAATGTCAAGCTATCGTCAAAGAGGACTCGGGGATAGTTGGTCTATGGCACCATCAGTTGGGTAAGCAGAGTCACTCATTCCAGCAGTACTTTTAGGGTTTAATGTGAAGGGTTTGTTTTCTCATTGCTTAGCTTAACGAAATTGGCAGATATTCAGAACAGAATATCTGCAAGGTAGGCAGTTATCGCCGAAACCGATTCTGTTACACATGCAACTTGATGTCGTTGGCATAGCTGTGCTAACTGACGCCGTAGTCCTAAAAAAATTCTGCTGGGCTTGAATACACGGAGAGTGGCAGAAGGTCGAGAACAGTCTATTTTTGAAGCTACGTGGATGACTGGTCTGCTGGATGAGGCCAGATCATGTCCAATCCATGTTGTGTGGTAATACGACATGAATTGGCAATGATCTGAGAAGTTCAATTCGAACCATACCATTGCCTCGTCAGTCAGACAGACTCTTCTAAATAATAATAATGATAATAATGCACTTGATAAAGTGCCCTCAGAGAACTCAATCTCCTTCTAGGTGCTTTACATTTGCTGCAAAGGGAAAGCAAATTGAATGGTGAGTAATATCATGCTTGATAAACAAATAACATGGTTAGGGGTGACATGCGCAGGGTCAGCATGCAAATGTGGTTAGTGGCAGCATGCACAGTGTCAGCACGAATAAGCACATGAAGGACGAGTCACAGGGAACCACTAAATGCTGTCCTAAATAGGTGTGTTTTTTAAGTTCCTTTTAAATGTGGTCAAGTCAGGGGATGTTCTGAAGCAAGTCGGGAGTGAGTTCCAGGCTTTGGTAGCATACGAACTAAATGCAAGGATTTGAGGTTTGTACGAGGTATTGGTAAACTGTTGGATTCCGAAAAGCAGGTGGTACGATGCTTGGCCTGGTGGGGGAGTAGATCTGAGAGATAGGCTGGAGCCAAAGAATGAAGTGACCTAAAAGTGAGCGACAAAACCTTGAAGTCAATCCGTTGCTTGACTGGTAGCCAGTGCAGGTCGGCGAGAAGTAAAATAATGTGGCAACTTCGACGCTCACGACAGACAAGCCTAGCTGCAGAGTTTTGCACCAGTTGCAATCGCTTGATCGCACATGCTGGTAGGCCAGTAAGCAGTGAGTTGCAAGAGTCGGGATGGGATGTCACGAATGCATGGACCAACTTGGATGTGGTATCATTATCTAAACAAGCCCGAATTTTAGCAAAGTTATGAAGCTGAACATAGGCAGATTTGACTGTGAAGCTGATATGGTCGTCTAACGAGAGGTCGCTTTGGAATATGACACCTAGATTTCGAGCTGATTCAACAGGAGATATGCTGGCAGAACCAATTTTGAGAGTCAGCCTTTCCAATCTCTGGATCATACTGGGTTTGCCAATAACTAGTAAGTTAGTTTTATCGTTTAATTTTAGGAAATTTGCTGCCATCCATGTGCGGTTGTCATCAATACATGCAGCAAGTGAGTTGAGAGAATTTGAGGTGCTCGAAGGCTGGGAGGGATCAAAGCAAAGGTACCACTGAGTGTCATCCGCATAGAAGTGAAAGCCTAGATTGTGCTTGGCAATCACATCAGCAAGGGAGAGAGTATAAACCGTGAAAAGAACCGGACCTAGCACGGAGCCCTGAGGTACTCCATATTTCAGAGGTACTTCAGATGATCTTTGTCCATTCACGTCAATACTCTGGAGTCTCCCACTGACATAGGACCTGTACCACTGCAGAGCAGTGCCAGTGATGCCCAGGCGAGATGAGAGGCGCTCTAGAAGAACTGTATGATCGATGGTGTCAAAAGCTGCCGAAAGATCGAGCAAAACAAGCAGAGACACTCTACCCATATCTGCATTCTTAAGTAGGTCGTTGTATACCCTAAGCAATGCTGACTCTGTGGAGTGATTAGCTTTAAAGCCAGACTGGAACTTACTAGCAAGGTTTGAAGTTTCGATATATGAGTTCAGCTGGTCCGCCATGACCTGTTCCAGTGTCTTTGATAGGAATGGTAGAAGGGAGACTGGGCGGTAGTTGCTCAAGTTCTCTTGGTCTGGTGTTGCTTTCTTGAGAAGTAACCTGACTACAGCTTATTTGAAAGGTGCTGGGACATGACCTGAGGCTAATGACATATTAATGATGTTAGTTATGCATGGCAGCAGCAGATCAATGCAACGTAGGAGCAGGACAGTGGGAATAGGGTCCAGAGGACTTGTTGTCTTCTTTGATTGAGATACGAACTTCAGGACTAGATCACTAGTGACATCCTTAAATGTTGACATTGAGGTGCAGCCAGGAATCGGGGATCTTTTAGTTTGGATGTTTTGAACAATAGTGTCTGCGTAGGTTGACCAGAACTGAGGCAGTGACGTTACCATCATTTTTGTGACCTAGAATGTTCACACTTAAAGAGCAGTTTCAGTGGAATCGTATCTCTTACATCCCGACTTAAGTTTTCTGTTAAATCATTATTTTACTTTTACTTCACGAGCTACAATCTTTTCGAGATTCGTGGACACATGGGAAACTTGGTAACAATTTGCGTAGACGTTTGGCTTTTAATCCAGGCTTTTAAGTGTCGATTGAATGGTGACCAATTTGAAAATCTTTGAAAGAAACCCTTCATCTACTGAGGTATTAACTAGCTGAGCTATATCTGGGCCAAGTTTGTCCTCTAATGAAGATGAAATGGGTTGGGTTACTATAGAGTCTGCTGCAAAGAGCTCTTTTTATTGATACTAATTATGGTACCTGCTTCTTCAGTGTAAACCTTGGAAAGGTCACCGGGGAGATTTCAGGTTACAACTTAAAGCTTAAACTGGCAGTGGTCGCATTGCAAAGTTGCAAATTTGCTCGATTTTTTCAACAAAGAATGCAAAAAGTCAGCCTCGAGGTCAATATCCAAAGAGTGAGACTCCTCGGCCTTATCAAGCTTATATACATACATATACACACACACACACATATATATATATATATATATATATATATATATATATATGTGTGTGTGTGTGTGTGTGTGTGTGTGTGTGTGTGTGTGTGTGTGTGTGTGTGTGTGTGTGTGTGTGTGTGTGTGTGTGTGTGTGTGTGTGTGTGTGTGTGTGTGTGTGTGTGTGTGTGTGTGTGTGTGTATATATATATATATATATATATATAATTCATTTATATAGCACCCTAAGAGAACTTGATCTCTATTCAGGCACTCCACCTATGCCACAGGGCTCGAGCCCACGACCTCGGCAAACGTTGGCCGGGGTGAGCACCTTAACCACTGAACCAAACCAGCTGGTGAGCTTTTTAGTCCCATAAATTTGTTCGGGGTCTGACGAGATCACAACTTGCCAGCATTGTCTAGGCATTGCTTTAATCTTACTTGAATACTTATTTAAAGCAAGCTCAAATGCTCATGAAGTTTGTTGGTTTTTCTTGCCAGCATTGTCTAGGCATTGCTTTAATCTTACTCGAATACTTATTTAAAGCAAGCTCAAATGCTCATGAAGTTTGTTGGTTTTTCAGGGAAAGAAGCACGCAAAAGAGAGCTCAAAAAGGTGAGATCCAGTTGTTTATTTGAGTAATTTACATTCGGGCCACATTGATACTGCATGTGAGTTGCTTGCCTATGTGCTCCTGCGCATATGCAGCATGTGTAGCCATTACATAGGTTATTTTTATGCACATGCCTCGGTGCTTTTGCTTCTTTTCAGAACAAGAAGCAACGTATGATGGTTCGGCAGGCTGTTCTGAAAGGCAAAGATCCAATGAGGCTGATCACGGAAATGGCTGAAATCGACGACATGGGTATTTTGCGTGCACCCATGCAATTCCTCTTGTAGACTCGTGTGAAATTGTGTAGCTCGAGTCTCATATCAGCAGTGTAAACTGTGATAATCTTGAAGCCAATCGGTCAATTAACTGACTTGATTGGGCATAGCTCTCGTTCTAGTAAGCAGTTAATTTAGCCACACTCAAGTCGCCAAAAAATCCTGGCAGTATGGCAGCAGCTACTGTGGCTGCTTCTTCATTCGGGTAGTAAGGGGACTGTCTATAGCGCCAGGCATGCTAGAATGAATTGCAAACATTGTGTGAAAATAATTACGACTAGCCAAGAACGAACACCTATGCTGTTGGTATGCTTAAGCTTAAAGTGATGGCTCCCCCCCCCCACCTTTTGTTCTTTATGACCAGGCTTATCTGGCCAGGCAGAGGCCACAAGGTCCTGGATATTCTCTTCTGTTAAAGCGAATCCCACAGAACCTGAATTTTACTATAAAAAATAGGTCTGCAAGTAATGTAGGCCAACCATCCTGACTCAGCTGCCTGTCGATATCGTTCCATAGTCGTTCTATGGGGTTCAAATAAGTCGATTTGCTGAGGCACTGTACCAGGACCAAGCAAGGATTCTTACTCAAACAAGTACTTTGCTCAAGTTGTTGTTTGTCAGGCAGGTTGAATTTAAAATCTGAAAAACTCGGCTTGGGGGTCTTTATATTAGGCAGCAAGATTTTTAAAAAAAACTTAAGCAAGCTGCCAGGCCAGTAAAGTACTTTTTGACAAATGCTCAAGTGGTGCTGGTGCAGGGACCCAGCTAGTCGCCAATTGTGAACCCGATAGAACGACTATGGAGCTATATCGACAGGCAGCTGAGGCAAGGTGTTCAGCCTATACCTGTAGCCGACCTTTTTAGAAATATTCAGGCTCTGTGAATTGTGCTACAATAGAAAGGACAATGCAGATGCTTGTGGCCTTTATACCTGGCCAGATAAGCAATGTCCTAAAGAATAGTGGCGGGGTGACATTATGCTAAGAGGATGCCAACCAGCAGCTTACATGTTTGCTCTTGGGCTGTCAATAAATATTTTCGCATACTGCGCACAATTTTAATATGCCCAGTGTCATAGAAAATCTTATTACCCAAACAAAGTAGCAGCCACGGCAGCTGCTGCCACAGCTGCATAGGATTTTGTGTGACCGGGTGTAAGCATGGGGATGACCCTGGTCCCTCATTGAAGCCCTTCATAGGTCGTGCATTGCCGGTCTCATTTTATTTAGGGTGGTTCATCACTTCTTAAGTAAAAGTGAAAATTCTTTTAAAAAGTCGGTTGCAGAAATTGTCTTGCAAGCCCGGATATTAATAGCAAGCCTCGCTGCTGTTACTTTGTTGAAGTTCTCTTTCTGATCCAAGATTACTCCTCGTTCCCTACTGGCTGTTTCATACTAGAGCCGGTTTTTTGTATACGGATGAGCATGGCCTTCAGCAAACGGTGCAATTTTCATTCGAAGCTGCAGTTGCAACCAAGTGCTGTGTATTGATGGTGCTGAGGTTGTGTCCCACGTGTATAGTGATTCATGCCTATTATTGCAGCGATTGCCATTAGTGCCCTGCCTGTGCATTGTGGCAGCCGTATGCTTGGTGCTCATAGGTGCCGTAGTTGGAGGAATTCTCTAGTGTGATCGGTCAACATTATGTTGTAGCACATGTAATCGTGTTTGCATAATGCCTGCTGCCGTGCAGGGCATGCGCCGTGTCGAGTGCTACATCAGCCTTTTCTACTGCAGAGTATGATCCCACGGTACCTCCATCCCTTGGCGAGAAAGTGCTTCGTGACAAGCGCAAAAAGCTCATGGAAACTTTCGAAAGGGTCATAAACTTATATGTAAGTTCTTCCAAACGTGTTTGCCTTTGTTTTGTACGCTACCTCGGAAATATTATGTGTCCTCACACATTTGCGATTTAGGACAAAGAGGACCCTACTCTTGCAGTTGACCTAAAGAAAGCATTTACAGAATACAACCTGAAAAGGGTCGAAAAGCAGACGTTCTATGGTATGTACCTTGGCCACGGTCGTAAATGGTGGTGCCACTGTGATAGATGTGTGCAGTTTCATGTGATTGCTGCCATTCTCTAAAGGAAAAAAAAGCAGGGTGAACGGTCGTGTTACCATCTCTGCGTATGTTCCAGAGGAAGTCAAGAATGCCGAAAGGGTACAGCTGGACCAGATTCCTCTGCCCGATGCTCCCCTACCACCGGGCATCCCGCTGACCACTCCAGACATACCACTGCCACAGGCGCACCTGCAGCCGCCTCAGCAGTCTAGGAGCATTCTGAAAAAGACCTCACAGTTCGAGTAAGACATGCACAGCTTATTGAGTCTCGTCTGCGTTGAGGAGGCCGATGTCACGTGCATATTTGTAAGGCGTTTGAGCACGGTCTGCAATTTTAGCCCAGTCACATTTTGCATCGCTTGGATGGGTGTTCATTTGATTCATTCTTCACTATTGTGTCAAGAATGAGATGTTCAAAGGTTTTTTTAATCAGACTATCAAGCTTGGATTCGTGAATTTGTACCGTTCTGTCAAGGTCGAAATTCTGTGCGTACCCATGAGGATCAACTATTTTCTTTCTTAGGATCTAATCGCACTACTGTCACTTTAATTGACCCAGGCTCCAGTGTTTGCTTGTTTTCTTTCTGACATTTGGCTGCCGGTAGCACTCCTAAGTAATCCACAATTAATTTCTCACTGGCCATCCGCATTTTTTGCCGTTTTTGAAGTTTTTAGAAAACTGGGCTCGATTTCAAGCGTATATTTTGTTTTGTCGCTGTTTTCTTTCAGTTTTGGCATCATATGCATTTTGAGAGGGTAATAGCCGGCTGGTTTTGTATTGTCGTACCAAGTAGCTCGTTAAGAGCTTGCTAGTCAAATGCTAACCCCGATTGATAGCATTGAATTTTAATTAGACATGTGGCACGGCCGTACGTTGTGTTCGTGTTGAGGAATTAGCTACAGTTCTTGCCACAGCTGCCTGAAAACACTGAACATTTAATGCTTTTGCGTGCGTGTTACCGGTGGGTGTGGGAGCTTTAAGTGCGAAGCAGGTCGGTGGTGAAGGCGACTGCTTTTGCCGCGACCATACTTTAGCTTGCTGCTGGCTTACGTAACTATTGTGTGTGTTCAAGACTTTGGACCACATTTGTGCATGGAAGTATCGTCTAAGTATTGCATTATAGTAGTGCAGCTTCTGCTGTGCTTATACTTTCTTCATATTTCTGAGTTTTCTGTTTGAGATCAGACGCTGGGTCTTACGGCGTGTTCACTTATTTAGGCAGTTTATTGATAAGACGTTGATTATTCATCGCAAGTATTTTCATGGTACTTGCTGTCGGCGGTGATTAGTGGCTTTAGTTTTTTGACATGTTCCTTTCTAAAAAATAATATTAGTGTTAGATCAGTCTCTGTTTATACTGGTGAGATGATGTATGTGCCGTTGATACAAGGGCATTGCTACTCTCAGTAAACATTAAAAAAATCCTCGAATGAAGTAAAAGCAAGCTAAAAACCTACCTGTTCATCACGGCTTTTGCTCCGTCCATGTGAATTATTCTTGATGTGCCTATGTTTGCTGAAATTGTGCATGATGTTGCTAATCATTCGACGTGCAACCTTTCCTGCATCCTGTAATGTGCTTAGAAGGAGATCTAGTGGTTCCTCTTATTGTGCTATGCAAATGTTCTATCGTTTTTTCATTATCACTCTTTACGTGCACTCTGTTTTTGCATTTGATGTGGCATGCGTGCTTAATTTTGCTATAGGAAGTCAGAGGCCGATGGGAAAAGAAAACCTCCCGGGCCGCCGCCGGGTCCTCCGCCACCGCTTAGTGACAGTGAAGATGAAGAACTCGTACAGGCCGAAAAGGTCTCCAGGCGTCGGAAGACGGAAAAAATGGAAGTGACCGCTGGTGGTGAGGACGGTGATGGTCCCAACGGCAGCAAGCCTGTCGATAGAAGCTCCAAGGAGAGGAAAAAAGAAAAGACAGGTAGAAGTGATGGAGAGGATACCGACGACGACGATCATGATCGGCGAGCTGAAGAAGAAGAAGGCAGCAGTGACGATGATAGAAAAGAGGAGACAGCAGTCGCCCAAGGTAGATGTCGTTCCAAAGCAATGTAACCCCCCCCCCCCCCCGTGGGTTTAATTGCTCTTTAACCGTGCATCTGTGCCACCTTTGCTATTACTTTAAAATGCTTGCGCGTGTACGTATCTCTGTCTGTAACTCCACAGGGACTAAGTGGGTGTTACGCAGAAGAGTTTTCTATAGCACACTCAAAGCCTACGCAGCATTGGGTACCCATTCCGTGGCCAGCAGACTTCATCTTACGCAATAAAGGGAAAGTGAAAAGCGTAGCAGAGTCAGGAGGACAGTTGAGGTAGTGAGTAGCACAGAACTAGCCGCTCTAGGCGGCTGGAAAGTATGGTCCACAGTCGGCAGCAGGAGATTAGATGTCGTTGCTTAAGAATTGTGGAAGTGAGTTCCACAGTCTGGGACCTGCAGAGCAAAATCTTCTGTCACCAATGGTATTTAGGCGTAGGAATGAAACAGCTAGTTTATTTTCTGTTGATGACCTGTGGGCACGAGGAGGCTGAAACTGATGCAGCAGGTCAGCTAGTTATGAAAGAGCTAAGCCGTGGCGGTCCGTATCGGTTAGCATCAGAACTTTACTCTGTATCCAATGATCACCTGGCAGCCACCGAAGTCTTTCATCAAATAAGACATGTGGTCAAACCCCTGGGCTTTGTAAACTAGCCTTGCAGCCATATTCATTAACAGCTACAGTCGTTTAATGGCTTTTTTCAGTAGCCCAACCAAAATGGAACTGCAATGATCTAGCCGGGACAGAACGAAAAAGCTAGTTAAATTTTTTGCAAGCCACCATGGTAGACAGTCCCTGATCATAGATAAGAATCTGATGTGATGGCCAGCTGTGGAAGCAGTCTTCTTATCGAAGCTTTCAAAATTTAGGCAGCTGTCAAAGACGATACCTAAATTGCGAGCACATGGTGACAGTTGCACAACACCATCACCTATTAGAAGAGCAAAGTCTTGTAGTTCAGCCACACGATTGAGGTTCCTATGAGCAAATAGTAGCAGCTGTCTTTTAGTGTAAGGAAATTTCCAGCGTCCATGATCGAATGTCTGCAAGGCAAGCATTCGCTTTATCGGTCACTAAAATAGATTTTGATGGTTAAGACGAAAAATACGACTGAATATCGTCAGCATAAAAGTGATATCCTATTCCACGAGCCTTAATCACTTTTCCCAGAGGTTGAGCATAAATGGAGAACAGTAAGGAATCACGGGCGAACCCTTGAGGGACTCCACAGGTGACCGGTCTCGTGGGTGAGACCTGACCCCCAACAGACCAAGGTTTTGGTGACGAATGGATGTTGTTCTATATAATTAGATTTATCTGAACCAATCATGCATTATACAGTATACACATGTGTGATACACATCGTTCAATCCAATCATGAAAATTCTTGAAAAATTATCGTGCACGCCGTGGTATCGTATTTCTCTCGATTTACGCCATTCGTTTATTCAAACTACATGTCCTGACACGACTGGAGCACCGGGACGTCCGGCTCCTCCGGAAACAGGCTGCCGTCGTCGATATTCAGGTCCACACGGACCTTGATGCAGTCGAACTAGATCCGGGTTTTTGTATGATCATGTATAGTCGATTTTGGGGGCTCTATTTTACTGGTTCTATTAATACTGAATAACAGGAGTGAAGCCTGGCTCGTAATATCCATCGGTAGCCCCCTCATTTGTATCCCGAGTGCACCAGTTTTGAGCCAGCGGCTCTGTGTAGCCTCTCTTAGGTAGGAGGCTGAGGGTTCCTTCTGCTCGAGTGCTCTCATCATTTGGTCAGTGTGTGCATCAGTTTGAAGGCTGAGCGTTGTCGTCGTCGATGGTTCTTGGTGGAATGCATGCGCATGTTGCTGCTCTTCTAACGTTTTAGCCAAGTCTCGAGTCATTCGCTTTCAAGACTCAGGCGCTGCCAGCGACGACGAGAGGGACACTCGCTTGACTCTGTCAAAAGCATCTGGGCTGTCGTCTATACAAACGCTGATGCTGAAAATGGCCGGACAAAAAGTGCCTGATGCATCTACTTCCCAGGCTGTTGTCGCAGAGCCGGTCAGTGTAGCTCACTGCGCGCATCAATGGGGCATCGTGTTTTGATCCGCTGGTCACATTGCGCCATGCTTTTGCACTTTATGCGCTTTGGTCGCCGCTTGAACGTCAACGTCGAGGTCATTTCCGTCCCAAGGCCGCCGAAGAAAGCCGATCTGAAAGCAGCGGTGGGGCTAAGGAGGAGATAATTGCCATCGACACGTCTGCACCGCAGCTTAGCCAAGCCACCATGGGTGCTTCGCAGGTGATGCTGCCAGCGGCAGCCATGTTCAGGCTTCCTCCGGGTGTTCCTCCACCCGTGCGAATGCCACCAGGACCGCCACCTGGCAGGCCACCAGGCCTTCCGCCCGGTCCTCCTCCGGGCCTGCCGCCGGCCCTTAGAGCAATGATGCCACGACTGCTGCCACCAGGTAACCGTTGATTTCCATAAGCAATTGTGTCTGCCCAGTAGTTTCCGCTACCTTAACAATGTCAGGTTGATTGTGCTGCTATTATGACACCAAATTATTAAGCCTCTTTGTCGGTGATTAGGTGATACCAGTGGCATGTCCCAGTTTGTCTCGCTAATTTTTCGGCTACCCTAGACCCCTAGCAGGCATTTGCTCACTGCATTTACAAACAACGTGTCATGTTGCGAGTGAACTGTGCTACTATAATAATGCTAATAATAATAATACATATGAATAGCGCCCTCAGAGAAATTAATCTCTTTCTAGGCACTTTATATGTACTGTAAAGGACGCATGATCAAATGGTTAGTGATAACATGCACAATGTCAACATGCATAATATGGTTACAGGTAACATACACATTGTCTACATATTAATATGGTTACTGGTAGCATGCGCAGTGTCAGCACCCATTAGCACACCAAGGACAAGTTACAAGGACCCAGCAAATGCTACGAGAAACATGTTGTCTTTAGCTTCTTTTTACATGTTGACTAGTCAGGGGATGTCTTGACGTCAGTCGGGAATGAAGTCCGGGCTTTGTTAGCATACCGACTAAAGGGACCGTATCCAAAGGATGTGAGGTTCGTACGAGGTATAGGTAAACGATTGTATTCCGAAAAGCAGTCGGCACGATGCTTAGTCTGGTGGGGGGAGTACATCTGATAGGTAGGCTGGAGCCAAAGAATGGAAAGACCTAAAAGTGAGTGACAGAGCCTTCAAAAGTCTACGCATTGATTGACTGGGAGCCAGTGCAGGTAGGCGAGAAGCGGTGTGATGTGGCAACTGCGCCTCTCACGACAGACATGCCTTGCTGCCGAGTTTTGCACCAACTGTAAGTGCCTGATTGCATAGGCCGGTAGACCCGCAACTAATGAGTTACAGAAGTCGAGACTGAATGTCGAAAATGCACTGACTTATGGATGAACTATCTCTGTCTAAGCAAGCCCGAATTTTAGCAATGTTACGTAGCTGAAAGTTGACAGACGACAATGGAGCTAATGTGGTCGTCTAGTGATGGGTCACTTTGGAACAGGGCACGTAGATTTTTTGCAGATGCGACTGGTGATATGTTGGCAGAGCCGATTTTTGAGTGTAAAGGTTTTCAATTTGTGAGTCACACTTGGTTTGCCCGTAACTAACAAGTTGTTTTTATTGTCATTCAATTTTAGAAAGTTAGAGCAGCATGGCCATGTAAGGTCCTAGCAAAGAACTACAGGGTCATCAAGCTTCGGCGATTTAACACAGGTTGACATAGATCGTCGGATGCTGTTTAAGAGTGCCCTCGTGATTGTAAATCTATTGAAAGGTGCAATCTCTTGCAGCAGGCAAATCGTGCTTGCACTTCCCTCACATTTTTGTACAGATCCTGTATACTAACGTTTTTTTGTGCATGGATATTTAATCTTATCGCAAGGCCTCTGCTCCTCCTTAGTCTCTGTATGCAAATGAACCTGACCTTCCAGTGTTAGCTACTGTACACACGTTGTTGCAGCAAGACCAATGACGAAGCAACACTGGAGCGCAGAAATAGTGGCAATGCTGCCTGAAATGGCCATAGGACCCAAAATTTTCTTATTCTGTTTTTTTTTAAAGACGTTATTGCAACCTGCAGTTATCATTGGAAGTATAAAAAATAAGCTTACTTGTATAAGTTATGGAAACTTTTTTTGTATTAGCAAATAGTTTACATAAGCATAGTTTTAGTACAAATATATTGATTTTTAGTATTATAATGAAGCTACACCACCACAATAAGTAATAACTTGTCTGAACTTCTCCGGTATAGAGCAAATTAAGCCTTTGCAAAAATCTAGCCTTATCATCCTCTCAGTGTTCGGCAAACTTCAAGAAAGTGATTTTTAAATGGGATACGACTGTTTGCGTGTGTTTGAGCCTTCTTTCCACTTCACCCCAAGCAGTGCAGCAGAAAAATATCGAACACCCTTAGCTGCATGCTTAGATTGATTGTCCTGTTTGAAAAGAAAATTATCTCTACAAAAGCTTATAGTGCTAGGTACAGTAATGCTTTCGAGTCGCTCTAAATAAACTCTTGTGTCGTGATGCCAAGCGTGTGCTACAGTAGCAGGCTTAGACCATGACTCCTTTACCCCCGAATTTCTGTCCGCCGAAAGCAATCGTCGTTGAAACCTTCATTGGAGCAACGATACAAGTACTGCATACATTTTTAGTCACTTAAAATGGTGAATTTATGCACTGCTAGATTTGAATGTACTCCAGTTCGTGGGTCCTGTGTGCTCTTGGCTCAGCCTGTCAAGTTGTACCTTACTGAAGTCTCACCAATTTAAAATTGCAAAGTGATTTCAATGTTACCAAGTCCCATTTGCCGCAAAGTGTACATTTGACCCTCGTAAAGGCAGTCAGCTAGACACTCATAGGCGTGCCGGTAGGCGGTAGTGTAAGGCTAGTAAATAGGCACAGCCGGTGCTTGGTTTTTATACTACTGTGTGTGTCCAAGTGTCTCCATCAATGGACAACGAAGTTGTTTTCAAGGCATTGTAAAATGGGTAAATCTGCCATGTTCAAATGAATTTAAGGATCGAAGCCGCTTTTGCTTGCTGTTTTTGTTGTTGTGTACACTGGTGTAGGAAAACGCCATCGTGAAAGGCATTCTGTTATTTGGGTGCATTTGTTCTTTGTGCTACGATCTAATTTTTTTAATAGAAAGCCCACTACTCCTCTTAAGCAAGGGGTCACCGATACTTTTGCGCTCGAGAATGTGTGCATACTTATAAATAAATAAATCCTAGCTGATTAAACAGCCTCTTTTTGTATAGCGACAGAAGAGCCTTTACGGCTATCACCACCCCTTGCAGTGACGATAAAGAGTCGCTCACTGCAGGAATCGAACCCACAGCCTCGGGACCGAGGTCGTGAAAGCAACCACATTACCTAATGTGCCATCACGGCTCACCACTCCAGAGTGCCTCAGCAGGAGTACCGGTGGAGTGTGTGCATCTCGCATTGCCCCTGTCTCTCCCTCCTCTGCGTCTCTCCCCCCCCCCCCCGTGCTGGCTCTACATGAAGACAAGACGTGACAAAAATGCACGTCTTTAGAATGCATCAATATAGACGTCGTTCTGTCTCGTGCCACCCACTCCAGTAAAGAACGTGACTGACATAATTAAACGTTGCTGTGTTGGCCCGGCTGTTTAAGTTCGCCCCCCCCCCCCCCCAGGATTATACGGCCAGCGATTTTAGGTGGTGTCCCTCGCAATGCAGTTAGCTTTCAGTACAGCTCATGCACTGAAAGCTGTCTAATTTACGGCAGCATTTTTGTTTTCTTGCTGTGTACTCAAATGTGTAGCTCCTCATTATATTCTACGTGTGGCGAGTTCGTCTGCCACGATCGTAGGCTTTTGCCTCTTAAAATGAGTTGTAGGCTCCTTGTTCCCCCACCTTCCCTTGCCTCTGACCGAGTTTTGCTGCCTGCCGTCCGCTGATCGTGTGTGCATTGATCTATGTCGGCCACAGGACTGCCTCCACCCCCGAGGTTGCTCAGGCCGCCGCCGCCTGGCATGCCGCCTATGCTTCCGCCACCGGGCGTACCGCCTCCGATGCCTCCGGGCGTCCGGCCGGCGATCACGCCGAACGTGCTG
This sequence comes from Cristatella mucedo, assembly GCA_009760855.2. Classification (NCBI taxonomy): domain Eukaryota; kingdom Metazoa; phylum Bryozoa; class Phylactolaemata; family Cristatellidae; genus Cristatella; species Cristatella mucedo. Next base: position 4,426,113 of record WPIO01000010.1, on the reverse strand, counting down.
TCGGCCCCGCCGAGCATCCAGCGGCAGCCGCAGAAAGACGACAAGGCGGCGGTGGCAGGCGGCCCACCCAGCAGCGCCACGATCGAGGCCAAGCCTCAGATCCACCACCCCATCGGTGAAGCGACCCGCTTCATGCCGACGTCGCTGCGTGTCAAGAGGGCCGACGCCAAGAAGCCAGTGCGAGCACGCGGTGAGTCGCATCGCATGCTTGCTTGACACGCGTCTCGTGCTACTCTCTGCATGCCGTCGCCAAGGCGCCGACAGAGGCTCCCTTGCTCCCCACAGCCCCCATCTGTCGTGACGTCGCGCTTCGTTGCACTTTCAGAGCCGGAGGTCGTGCCTGGTCCGGCTGTGAAGTCGTCCAACGTGCAGATGTCTGCGAAGACCAAGGACGACGCGTACGACCAGTTCATGAAAGAAATGGAGGCATTCACGTGACGTGCCTGGCTTCCTGCTGGTCAGTATGCCTTCCTCCCTTTTCAGGGGGTGCGGCGCCCTTCCCGACTCGCCTACGCGTGACTCTTGCTGCTTGGCGACTAGTGAGTGCCGCTTGACCTGCTTTGCCGCACGCGACCACGTTATTGGCAGCTGTGCGCTGAGCCTGAGCTCCTTCTGCGACGGAGCGACTGCACTCGATCCTTGGCTGGTGCGCCTGCTGGGCTGTTTCCTGTGTGCATTGCAGGCACAACTGCAGCTCTGCAGGTCCGCATTGCAGGAGCACTGGCACCAGTCACAAGGCGCAAGTCGCGTCGTGCTGCCACCAGCCGACTAGGTGGTTGGTGCTTTTTCTGCACCTCGTTCGAGCACTTGTCAGCTCTAAACGAAGACCTGCATATTGCCGATCTTAATCGTTCTTACGACGGCTGACCCGCGTTACACTGCTGGTCAATTGGCCTGCCGCTGACTGCCATGATGTCTGTACATAATGTTGTTATTGGTATGGCTATAAATGACTATGATTACTGAAGTGAGAGCTTTTTTTGCACAGCACTTTGGACATGCCATTTGGACATGGACATTGTGTCTTAGCCGAAATTCTTCACTCAAGTTTCAAAGTGCACTAGGAACTACCACTGGTGGGCTGATCAGGCATGTCAGTGGCTGGCACTAAAGCACAGTTTGTCAAGAGATCCTTTGATTGGCTGAGCAGCTGAAGAAGGATTGCATAATGATAACGTCATCACCAGATCATCACAGGGGTGAATGAAATATGCCTTGCCTTTAGATAATGACTTACGAATTATTACATAAAATGCTAGCTCACTATTTGAGGCAAGAGCACCGATCTCAATTGTGGAATGCCAAGATACTTAGTTAGCTCGGTAATTAATGTGACCATTTCCGTAACAAAGTCTCTTGCATTCAAAGTGTTGGACCGCTGCCTTTCTCTGACTATCCCATTCGTCCTTTTTTGCAAGGGTTACAGCAGGAAACTGGATTAGGATTCTAGTGTCCCGAGTAATGCCAACGGAAGATTGAGTTCCTTAGTCACTCTGTGTTGTGTAATATAATGTATCTCCAGCTGTAACTCTACAAAGATTATGTGGGTGTTACGTAACTTGAACTTGCGGAATGCTTAGCTTACTGACAGTTACTTGACTCGGTGCGCGTGCTTTCGGCCTGTGTGATGGTCCACTTTCCATCATTGGCATGCGATTTCCTCCGAATGAGTTCTGTGGCTCCCTGTCAAACAACAGATCGACTTCAAGATTTTTGTCGCTCACTTTTAGGTCACTTCATTCTTTGGCTCCAGCCTATCCCTCAGATCTACTTCCCCATCAGGCCAAGCATCGTACCACCTGCTTTTCGGAATCCAACAGTCCAATACCTCGTACAAACCTCATATCCCTTGGAGACCGTGCATTTAGTTGGTATGCTCCCAAAGCCTGGAACTCCCTCCCGACCTGCGTCAGAACATCCCCTGACCTGACCCCATTTAAAAAGAACTTAAAAACACACCTATTTAGGACAGCATTTAGTGGGTCCCTGTGATTAGTCCTTCATGTGCTTATGCGTGCTGACACTGTGCATGCTGCCACTAACCACACATGCATGCTGACCCTGAGCATGTCACCCCTAACCATGTTATTCATTTTGTTTGTTTATCAAGCATGATATTACTCACCATTCAATCGCGTTTTCCTTTGCAGCAAATGTAAAGTGTGTAGAAAGAGATTGAGTTATCTGAGGGTGCTTTATCAAGTGCATTGTTATTATTGCCAATTGAACGTCTGGCGGAAGTGCTGGCACTTTGTCTGCCAACCAGCTGTAATGCATTCAGTCCAGCACACTGACAACTGTTACCAGAGATGGCAACTCAATTCAGCCGAAGGATGTTAACATTCTTTTCGTGAATCGTTGATGCATTACTACTGTGCGTGCGTGCGTGTGTGCCTGGGCATAGCTCTCAGTCTTTATCACTCGAGAAAATGTACAAATATTACCTTGTAAGCTAAGCATCATGCAGCAGTCCATAGACGTCTTCGTAGGCTATCAAAGAGGATGAACTGCAGTATATACTATATTATCGCATTGCTTGGCTTGCCTACTGAGCCCGCGACCCCGGTCTTGAATTGTGAGCTTCGCTCTAGAACGTAGAGGAGGAAGAGCAGAACGGGCGCCTGCATCGGAGTGGATCGACGAAGGAAGCTGTGCTCCACTCTCGACCTCGGACCAGAGCTTATGAAACAAAAACGGCGCCTCGATTAGAACATCTTGCCCCTCCTTCTCTTGATTCTACCTTATCAGTAGCTGACATTGTGCACTGCTTGTCTTCACTTCCACCAAGATGGCCATCAGCAACCGGTTGGTAGCCCCGAACCGTGCCAGTACGTGGGAGCTATATGTTATTCGTGTGCCGCACGTGCATGCAGGTCTACGGAAGCCGGTGCCCCGACGTCTGGTAGTTCTGCCTGCAGCACTTTCGAAGTGCGAAGACAGCTGCGAGCCGCCATCGGTGACGGTTCTACGGAGCAGTAAAGTAATTCCGATGATTGGACATCGTTGTGAGCGAAGCAGCGAAATGTAACCTGGCTCCTGCACAAACGCAGTGAACGCGATAGGTGACAATCCGAATGCAGACCAATAGAATACTGGCTGAGTAGGTGCCTCGAAGCTCAGCTAGCGAGTCGTACGTGCAGTGAGAATACACACAGGCGGTAGCAGAGCACGGGACCAATCGAGATAGCGTCCATATCTTACTACGGCAGCGTATCGTTAAGCTAGAGCATTATATTTCGTAGCCACCCAGGGCTACACATGTCTGCGAAGCACCAGCCGTAGCGTTCAACTCTTCTTGGATGTCCAAAGTGCAACTCACCAACAATATCACGAGTTTAACTTGTATGCCCGTCTGAACATACATTGTTACATACATGTCAGGTTCCTAGTCATTAAAATCTGGGAACAATTATAATCTCAAGCACATGTTTTTTACAATCTAGCCGCTTTGCCATGCGAACACGCTGCTCTTCGTGGCCGCAGAGGCTGTGCACGGCACAGGCCATCTCGTGCAAGCCACTAGTTGGAAACCCGAAGTACGACTGACCGGATGCCTAGTCCATAGGCCCTAGCCATGGATGATGACATATCTGGCTCCTCATGCTTATAATTCACGAATCGCTGAAAAAAAAATCTATCACCCATGACCTGACATACTTAGCATGCAGACGTTTCAACTTTCTTGTTGACGCTCACGCGATTGTCGGCAGGGCAGATCCAGCCGGCAGCAAGTAGTATGCATTTTAGGGATCTCGTTGGCTGACACTCTCAGTGACTTGCGGTGGCCTCCTTTTCGGCCCCTTGTCGCATCGAAGGTCACCAGCAACAATATCCAAAAAATGCATACCTTGTTAATCACATCTATTCACTGCTTTACCTCTTTTGCACACACGACAACCATTCTAGTCATACCTTACGTTTTACATACTACTATAGATGGTTCAAACTTTTTTCATTTGCTTTCCTCTTTTTCTCTCATCACTTGTGCACTAATTATTATTTTATGTTCTATTATTGTTTTAATTATATATATTACACAAAATATGTCTAATATAAAGCTATGGAATCATTTCAAAAATTGACGGTCTCAATGAAAACTAAAGTTATTAAGAAATGTGATAGAACCAAATATTGTCTAGCTATTTTGATGGAAATCTTTAAGACAAAAGATATACCATCTAATCTCCTTGATTCAATTATGTTAGTTATTGCCAAAGAAAATATTGGACGTGGGGAATTAGCTTCAGGTGAAGAAAAAATGAGTGTCAGTATGTACGGAGCTCTTTCTTAAGAACTTAAGAATTGTATATTACATAATAAAATTAAGTTAATAATTTGCAGCTTGAGATTTTATTTGTGCTAGTTTTTCATTTTTATTTAGAATATGTCTGATTTAAGGAAGAGATGAACTAATCAGATATATGGTGATATGATGGTATACAATTCTAAAGTAAGAACATGTCTAACTAATTTTTTTAGGGTTAGATATTCAACTAAAAAGTTATAAATATATATATATAGTCTATTTTTTTAGCGCCCCAAGAGATTAAGTTCTCTTGGGGCGCCATACAAGTGAATTATATTTTTTTAATATAGCTATAGCTCTTGGAGTTACTATATCTAGTTCGTATATACTAGCTGTTCCAGATTTATCTCAGGTGGTACCAATATTTTGTTGATCAACGGATACAGAGAAAAGTTCTTTCGCTGCCCCACAAGGTCTGCAACGGCTTGGTTCCTCCATACCTGCTAAATTGCTGCACCAGTTTCAGCCTCCTCAGGTCCTGTATGGACAATAAATTAGCTGTTCCGTTCCTCCGCTTAAAGACCGTTGGCGACAAAACCTTTAGCTCTGCAGGTCCCAGACTGTGGAACTCGCTTCTGCGATTCTTATCTAACGCAGCGACATCTACTCTCCTGCTGCCTACTGCACCACATCTTTTTCAGCAGTCCTGAGCTGCTACTTCCACGCTACTCACTACCTCAACTGCTCTCCTGACTCTGCTATGCTTCCCCCTTTCTCATTGTTGCGTAAGATGAAGTCTGTTAACTACCAAATGCGTATCGAAAGCCGCTTAGGCTGTGAGTGCGCTATACAAAACTCTGCTGCGTAACTCCCACATAGTCTTTGTGGAGTTGGAGAGGGAGATACATTTTTATATTTGTTGGTATATCAGCTATTCGATCATGCTTCTTTGGCAGCAGTTTTAAAGTGCCTAGAACAGCGGTTCTCAACCTTCCTAATGCCGTGACCTTGTAATACAGTTTCTCATGTTTTAGCGACCCCCAACCGCATGAAATTATTGTGTGCACAATGTGGAATTACGTGTTTTCCGACGGACTTAGGCGACCCCCATGAAAGGGTCGTACGACCCCCAAAGGGTTCGCGACCTCTAGGTTGAGAACCGTTGGCCTAGAAAGAGATTGAGTTCTCTAAGGGCACTATATATTATAAGGGCATTATAATGTATCATTATAATTATTGTTATTATATTTAGATATATGAATATCTCGATGGAGCACTTGCAGAGATTGATAAGAGAAAAATATATCTTGAGTCAAAGCCCAAGTCTCTTTTTAAAATAACTAATACAACGGTTGATGATGTTTTTAAAAGTGATGAATATGAAGATATAATAAAATATTCTTATGCATTTGGGGATTTTCCGAAAGCAACTACGCCTGTTTCATTGTCTATAACTGTTTTCTAACCAAACGTCTTTTACATCATTTCCAATTATACCGGCTTATCTTTCATTACTAATGTCGTAATTATTAAATGTTTGGTCAAGCCCTATATTGGCTCTGTTGATCTTTTTTCATCTTCTCTTTCACCTGGTAACAATAGTTCTAAGTTCTAATTCTTTCTCGTATTTTCTAATTTTTTGTTATATTTTGGTGCTTAATGTTGGTTTTTTTCTTCTTTATAGCTTTAGCTTGTACTTAACCTATTGCTTTAGTGATTTTATTATTTAATCACTCTAATAGTTCAGGTAAGTTTCTTATCCATTCACGGCTTCTACTGTATCTCATAGACTCAAACTTTCTAATTCTTTTTTAATTTGATCAAAGAGGCTCTGTCCGCTCTAGTTTGATTCATTATTTCAACTAACACAATGTCCCTATTGTTTGTAGCTTCTATTATAAATGTTCCGTGCCTTTGCATTTCTTTCTTGAAGTCTCCTTTGAAGTCTCCTTTGAAGTCTGATCCAGGGTCTAATATTATCTTATGTGGTGGTTTTAGTATCACTTTCGAGTAAATGTCAATTGTTGATTTAGCTACTTCTCTTAATGATTTTCTTTTCAATGCTCTTGAGTCTTTATATCCTCTAGAAATATCATTTACATTTAGTGCATCCCCTTTGCTGCAATTGTAAAGCACCTAGAAAGAGATTGAATTCTCTAGGGGCGCTTTATCAAGTGTATTAATGTTATTATTATTATATTTACACCCATTATCAGTCGGCATATATATTATATTATATCAGCCTGGTGACTATCATTAAGTACGACTACATTGAAGAAACCACTGGGAATTTCTTTTGGCCTAGGTTCGACTACTTGGCTTAGATCTTCCTCGGTTTGAATACTTAGTTTATATCTGAGCCTGGATCATACTTGCTTTCTTTGTTCTCTCTTTTTAAGTTAAAAATGGCATTCTATAGTAATGGAAGTATTTTTTCAAATGCAAGAAATGTAAGAGAAATCTGATGACTGAAGATTATTTACTATGAGGATGTCCTCTATGTAAAAAGATTATTCGCAGATCTAAACTACCTTTTGAGATGAGATTTGTTATTTGTGATCTAAATGATACAGAAACAGAGTTGGATTCCAGTGTACTTCATAATCATACAGCAATAATTTGCTTCTGTTGTTGATATTCTCGTATGAAATTTTCTAGTTCTAAGCTTAGCAGACAATACTTTATAGCAAAGAAAAATTTTAACAAGAGCTATTCGGAGGTCTTTTGTTACCACCATTATTTGGAATATGAAGCAACTCCTATGATAGTTAAAATAAAATATAATGTTTAAAATGTTAAATAAAATGTTTCAATACATCAGAGGAAAAAAGAGCTATTGAGGTGAACGAACTTACAAAATTAATCTTTCTCCTGTATTATTCACATTATTGCTCAGATCTTAACTGAGAAATATATTTACTTTATAATTTCCTAGTCTATCTATAAACTAAAATTAACATATTAAAGAACGCGTAGCATTTAACTATGCTCAAGAATTAAGTGTATTTATTGCTAGGATGTCTCCAGATGGTACGAAAGTATCACTTATCTGTCTCAAAGAAACGCAATTAGATTGCCCCTAAAACTATCATCGGAGGAGAGTTTTTGTTTAGTCTATGAGTGAGAAACAGAAGTCTTTGATATCGAATTCATTGACCTAGGATTTATAGAGAATGCTGGTACCTCTGTCATTTTTTTAATGTTTAATTCAAATAGCCTTTTGTAACTTAATCAGAGGAGCTAACTGTATCATCAATTTTTATTATTGATTTCCGTTCATGTTCATCGTTGAAGTAACAGGGCTTCCACTTAGCAATACATCTCCTTTTAATCTTCCATGCGTTACACAAAAGTCTTCTGATAAACAACGGGAGTAGTTTTAATTACATTCCAACGCGATGAAGTTATTTCAAATCGAATTAAATCAGCAGTCATCGTATCTCCTTATTTATTTGCGTATGCTTAGTTGACTTACATTAACTGCATTTCCAGGATTTACACTATTTTCATGGTTTATTGCTGTGTCTTTTAAAATCAACTGCTTCAGAAGCTACTGTCATACTATTGAAATCTGCTTATCCTTTTATCACAGCATCTGATTAATTAGTTGGATCTGCATGACTAGCTATTGCAGTTCCATTTGCGTCAAGATCAGATAAGAAATATCCATTACATTTTCTTACAAATTGATTTATATCAACTTTCCTCGTCTATGCTTGCTAATCTTGCTCATCCATACACTATGACATTAAAAGTCTTGATCTACCTAAAAATTCTTTCACTACCGGTATAGTTCTTTCAAATTTATCGGGATCTGGTTCTGTAACTATTTGTGTTAGAGATATCCTTATATAATATTTTATGTCATATCATCTTTTTGTCTTATTATTAAATCTTCCAAATCTGATAATAATTCTAAACTGAAAATCAAAGTATCTTTCTCTAACAGGACTATAAATTATCTTATAATTGTTATATTTATTACTTGATTAAGAGGTATTCTAAAATTTCCAGCAGCTCTAAAATTATCTAGTATTCTTTTCCAATTCAATCTAGAAATAAATGTTTCAAATTCAGTATAATAACATACGTTTATTTCTAGAACATGTAATCGCAGTAAGCATTGTGCACGCTATTGTGGAGGCATAAATGTTTCTATAAAAATTCTGCTTCTCAAGAATTGTATATCCCTACTAATTTAAATTTATCATATATTCCATCAGGAGAGTATCTGCAACAGCCATCTCTACATTAAATCACTAAGTAAAGCAGTCATCGGAGCATTCTAATTCTATTCCAGGTTTCATCTCTAAATATTTTTTGAAAACTGGCTTAAGTACTTTTCCAAAAACCATTAGTGCAAACTTTACTACCCTTTTGCTTTTCAAGTATTTTTAGTTATCTTTATGTCATTCTTTCCATGTCTAAATCTAAATGGTCTCCCAACACAAAATTGCTACCTAACACAGAGTATATCTCTGATCCATAAATGTTAGGGGTCACTGACTTTTCCACTTATCTGAACCTTGAACAAATTTTATTTTTTCCATAATATTCTATTACAAAATATTTTAAATTTCCGGATGCTTATATAATAATAATACTAATAAACATGACATAGTGCGTTCACAAAACTTAATCTCTTTTTAGGCACTTTGCGTTTAATAATAATAATAATAATGCACTTGATAAAGCACTCTCAGAGAACTCAATCTCTTTCTAGGCACTTTACATTTGCTGCAATGGGAAGCGCGATTGATTGGCGAGTAATATCATGCTTGATAAGCATGAACAACATGGTTAGGGTGAGATGCCCAGGGTTAGCATGGAAGTATGGTTAGTGGCAGCATGTACAGTGTCAGTATGCATAAGCACATTGATAACGAATCACAGGGACCCACTAAATGCTGTCATAAATAGGTGAGTTTTTAGTTTTTTTTAAAGTGGTTGAGTCAGATGTTGTCGTGATTCAGGTAGGGAGTGAGTTCCAGGCTTTGAGAGCATACAAACTAGAGGCATGGTCTCCAAAGGATTTGAGATTTGTACGAGGTATGTGCAAACAGTTAAATTCCGAAAAGCCGGTGGTACAATGCTTAGGCTGGTTGGGCAGTAGATCTGATGGGTAGGCTGAGCTAAACAATGAAGGGACCTTGAAGTAAATGACGAAACCTTGAAGTCGACGCGCTGCTTGACTAAGACTAGTGCAGGATGGCGAGAAGTGGTATGATGTGGCAACTGTGAACCTCACGACAGACAAGCCTAGCTGCCGAAATTTGCACCCGCTGTGAGCGCTTGAATGCATATGCCGGTAGATCAGCAATCAGTGAGGTACAGACGTCAAGATTGGATATCACAAATGCGTTGACCAATTTAGATGTGGTATCCCTGTCTAAACAAGTCCAAATGTTAACAATGTTTTGTAGCTGAAATTAGGCAGACTTGACTGTGAAGCTGTTGTGGTCTTCTAATGAAACGTCACTTTAGAAAACGACACCTAGATTTCGGCAGACTCAACAGGAGATACGCTGGCAGAGCTGATTTTGAGCATTCGCCTTTCCCATTTCTGAATCACGCGTAGTTTACCCATAACTAGTAAGTTGGTTTTATCATCATTCAATTTAAGAAAGTCTTCTGCCGTCCATGTGCCGATGCCATTAATAATGCAGCAAGGGAGCTTAGAGAACTTGACGTGCTGGAGGGTTGGGGGATCAAAGCAAAGGTATAACTGTGTGTCATCTGCATACAAGTGAAAGCCTATATTATACTTGGCAATCACATCGCAAGATGGAGAGTGTGCATCATGAAAAGAGCGGGACCAAGCACAGATCCTTGAGTTGCCCCATACTTCAGAGGTTCTGCAATGCAGTGCCAGCGATGCCGAGGCGGGATGAGAGGCGCTCAAAAAGGACTTGGTGATCGAATGTATCATAAGCTGCCGAAAGATTGAGCAGTACTCGCGGATTTACTCTACCCATGTCTGCATTCCTAAGTAGATCGTTATACACCCGAAGAAATGCTGAATCAGTGGATTGATTAGCTCCAAAAACCAGACTGGAACTTATTAGAAAGTTTTGAAGTTTCAAAATATGAGCTCAGCTAGTCTGCCACGACTAGTTCCGGTGTTTTTGATAGGAACGGTAGGAGGAGACTGGGCGAGAGTGTGTCAATTCTCTCGGTCTAGCGTTGCTTTCTAGAACAGTGGCGTGAATACAGCCATTATCATGCACCCGTGAAATTTTCATGCAAGTGAATTGAGAACCATTCCCATTTGAAGTTAGCTAACCATTTCCATTTGAAGTTATCTCAGCAGTGTTCTAACAAATTGTTTAATAATGAATTTTGATGGAAGTCTGCGAAACGGCTCGTGAAAACAGTTAAATAAATTCAATACTAAAATCCACACTTGCAGGGTTTCTAAGTGGCTGGCCATTGTATTGGAGATCAATCACATGCATTGGATATTGATTTAAACATTCTGGATATGCAACACCGACAGACTCAGAACTTCATTATTATCTAGGAATGTTTCTAAATTGTGTGGAATCTATATATTCTCTTGAGCCGTTTTTGTCTTTCCGCTGATTCTAAAAGCAGTTTGGCATTGAGTAGAACAATTTGAAATCACAACTACATTCTTTATATGACATTAGTTGCATATACATGGATTGCCAGCATAAATAATACATTTATAAAATCCCTGTGCAGCCACAATTAACCGTCTGACTTTATCAATCGTGTTTAGCACTGGAAGAGCTGTATTGTATTTGTATCCGTGAGTAGTATTGTTTAGCGTCATGATTTTATACCTTCAGCAGCAGTTTGCACTTGGATTTGTCATACCAGAAGTATATATGTATCTAACAATACATAAAATTGGTTTTGTTCTTTAGGCACAGTAAATATTTGTGCTTTTTTGCATAGCATCAAGCTCATTTCTATTGATTTGTAAAAATTCGCGATATTGATAGTTTCTAATTAGATATTGTGGAATACTTGGTTCCCTCGGCTCCAAAATTGAATATCAAGAATATAAATATCAATTGAAGCACTCACTATTTCTTCTCTATATAAAAAGGAATTTTTATCTTTTGGAATCATTGTTTTTAATAAATATACAATCCTGCTCCAATTTCCCCCTCCATATCCATCAGGCCTAGTTCTTTCAATGATGTCTCTTTTATTACTTTTTTATTTCTTTAAAAACTTCCGGATAATTCTCTTTTAATGTTGCAGAATATTTTTCGCAATCACTATTCCTTTCGATAGGTTTCACTTTATTTTTCTCCTTACCTATTTCATCAATCATTGCTTCTTTTTTCGAAAGGTACATTTCTTTTACCATACTCTTTTCCTTTTTATCATACTCTTTATCTTTCTCGCTTTTTTGTTCTTCATACTTCATTCGTCCGTCTTTCTTCTTTGTTCTTCTGCTTTGTCGTCTAGTTCCCTCTCCTTTAGTATTGAGTGTTCCCGGTCAACCTTCTCTTTTCTAGTTTGCGCCTCAATTACTTTTCTCTGCTGACGCCTCACAATTGCTTTGCTTGCTATATTTACACCCATACTAGTTACTCCAATAATTACTGGCGCAACTCGTCCTACTCCTTCAATACACTTTTCAAGTACATCACACCATATTTTACACTTATTATTATATGATATCCATGTCTTGCATAGCTCGCCATCTAAATATTGCTTCGAAAATTCTATAGTAATTGTAACATTTGAAACTAAATTTATAGTAACTTCATTAGGATCTGTTAAGCTAAAAGTAACTGAACTAATTAGTTTAATGTCTCCTCTAGTTTCTAAAGACATTATATTTGGATTATGAAGGTCTACTTTTTCATCTGGGTTTATATCTGCAATACCAATTACATACAATGAAGAACATTTGACAAGAAATCCACTTTTGTTGTCTACGTAATTCAACTCTGGATTAACTAAGTCACAATTTACACTAAATCTGCTTACTCTTTTTTTATCTGTTAATACCATTTTGATTTAAGCTTTATATGTTCCAGAAAAGTACATAGCTTTTTCCGTGCTTCATAAGTAGTTCCACATAGCATACTAGGACCAAACGAGCTTTGATTATTTGAATCAAATCCAAGTGTATCTCCAATATTTTCAGTCACACCCGAAGCATTGCTACCACGAAGCACAAGGTAGTCACCAACTACTTTTATAATTATTTTATTATCTGCATCCACAGATAACCTGATTCCAAAACAATCATCTCGCTTATTTGGATCATAATTATCGTCAAAAGTGAGTGAAGCACCTGGTGCTGATATCCCATCGTATTTAGTAATTATATGTTCAGTTTTTATTGTATTTAATAACTAATTGGAGTCATAATAGCTGGATTTAATTACAACTTCTATAGCTTTGGGAACTGTCGTTGATCTTTTATACTAAAGAATATAATTTATTCAAGTTCTTGTATTAGAAATAACTTTATTTGTATAAATGAATTCAATCCTTCTTAATCCAACTTTATTATAACATTTCAGTGAAGGATTATTGGAGGATTCAACTTTTTCAATAAACTATTAGTTACGGCTATTCTGATCAACATGTCATATTTTATGTTTCCACAATTTCCACTGCAGTTGTAAATTTCTGTCGACCAAAGCCTAATGCTTTTAGGTCTCGATTAGTAACAGTAACAACTATATCTGAAATTGGCTCTCTATCTATACACTCAATAGTTGTTGGTTTATAAAACATTAATTCCCAGGGATAGAAGTTACAAGTAAAACTTTTAATAATTTGTGATTTTACTCTATTTGTATTAATGGAACTACTAGCTAGTGATTTACAGTGAATTAACAGCAAATGTATCCGAAACAAAGGCTGTATAATCTAACACTACTTTTACTCCACGGCAGCATACAACTATATCTGCAATGTCAAGGTATGTATGCTTTTTAAAGTTAGGATCATTTGTATAAGCATACCTAGTAAAATCCAACATTTCTGAAACTGTAGATCTACCAGCTAATACTGTGCATACAACTGGCATTTTAATCTATGAATTTAATGTTACAGTATCTATACCAATCTAAACAAAACTTATCAGCGTTTGCACCTGATTGTAGTACACAGTTATTTATCGTATCCGCAATTCCAACATAATTATCATCAGATACTCCAGAATATATACCTGATCTTATTCCTGCTGTTTTTCTAATCCACCTAATCCTCTATAAACGCAAGTAATATTTAATCCATTAATTTTTTATAGAGTTAAATTCTGCTAATTTCTTAAACCAAATTTTAATTTCTTTTTGCTTCTTAGCATTATTAGATTATCCGTCCTTATTCTGAGATGAAGTCTGTTGGTTACCGAATACGTACCGAAAGCCGCTTAGGCTGTGAGTGGGCTATACAAAACTCTCCTGCGTAACACCCCCACATGGTCTTTATGACTTTGTGGAGTCACAGACGGAGATTAATTACATTCTAATATTGTTAGTTACACCACTAATATTAAAAATATATCCATCTTTACTCGCTTTACTGGACTTCTTTATTTCTTCTATGTTTTATAAGATTTCCGGAGCTTTTTTGGTAGGCCGCTCATCTATGTAGATAGGTCTAGTGAAATTCTATTTATTCTCGCGATGTAACTCCTATGAGCATTTCTATTTTCCCAAGATGATCAACTGCAGAACTAATTGACCTTATTAATCCCGTGTTTCCACCAGCGGGATCTCTAATCTATAGTTCTAATGTATTTTTTACCCCATTTCCCTTTTTAAAACCGATGGAATAACTTGTACTTCAATTTCATTTTCATTTCCAATAACACTGCCACTCATAGTAATCCTATTTATGGAATCAAGAATATATATTTCCTTATCGCTTCTTTTGGCATCATCTTTACTCAATGTCAGCGCTTTTATTTCATCTATCCGATATCCGACATCTTTAGTCAATCTTCCTCCTCTTTTTGGTAAGCAATTTTTTATTTTTTCCAAATCTTTTTTAAGGTTTTAAATTCAAATTTCCTCTAGGGCATGAGTAACTTCAGGAGTTCCTGTGGTTGGATTTATTCATAGGCTTTCAGCAACATATTTCTGAAGAGTATCGTTAGCTTTCCTTGCTTCGGGGTTCAGGGTACTTTTCTTGGCAGTATTAGTTATTCTAATTTATTTCCTGAGTTTCCCTGCTTTAGTTGCTTGAGAAACTTTACCAATTTTTAGCGATATATCTGGTACCTGCTTTAACTTTTGTAGGTTTTCAATTGATTTCTTAGTTTCATCCACTTCAGCTAGTTTAGGTCTTACTTTCTTAAGTTTGCTTGAACTAATATTTCCTGAGCCATCAGTAGACTTTTCGATTGCTCTTTGGTCAAAATGAGCTTCAGCAGTATCTTTGGTGAATATCTCTGATTCGAACCTCTGAATTGAATTTCTCGATCATTCCGAAGTTCAGTCACATCTTTTAGCTCTTATAAATTTTGTTGAAGTTTCCGTTTATAGTCTATTCCATGTTGTACGCTACCACTATAGGTACATTTTCTAAAATGAATCTTTCAGTTTAGCATCTATATAATAACGATATTTTTCATTAAATATAATTATCATTTGTTTCCAGAAAAGGCTACAGCTCAAAAGCTTCATTCTAATAAGTTTTGATTAAGTCAATTGGACAACAACTGACCCAATGACGCGTACTTGAACTTACTCGATCTCTAAGCATTTTGTTATCAATACCTTCAACATATGCATCTCTAATTTATTTGATGCCTGCTGCATTTTTTGCGAAATTTATAATCATATTTATTGTATTACTGATTTCTCTATATAGAATATTAGTGAAACCCTGTGCAAGATAAAAGACATTTAATCGGTTATGTCTGCCTTTAGTAAGATAATCAAAAATCTTTGTTTGATCTTCTATCATTAGATTGTCCGAGAAAAGTACATTTTTAAAATTGTAATAGGAATCAAAATCTGGCGTTATTTCAACTCCTTCTATCCAAACATAAGCGCTCTTTCTTATTTCTTTAGTAATTGACTTAAGTCCGCGACATTATTATGTCATTATAAATTGAGACGTTCCTGATCCACTTGGTCCTAAAACGAAAGCTCTAATTGGAACTTTTGTTAGTTCTTTATTTTCACTTCTCAATCTTCTACAGGGTTAAATGGGCGAACCTTCAGAGACAATATTTATTTATACTCACTTGGAACAGAAATTTTGTATTGTATATGACATGAGTATTTACTGCCTTAAGTGTAAAACGAATACAGTTGATCTTCGTGAGGAATACACTGAAATTCAGAGTTTTCTCGACCCCGTGGTATTGTAAAAGCAAAGTGCGCAATATTTGGAAGTATTAAGTCAAATTTGGGTAAACTAAAAAGTGAAACGAGTGGTTCTGGAGCATAGTCTCGTGGGGAAATTAGAAATGGCTTGAGCGGTGGTGGATATAACGGTAGTGATGCATTATCTTTTGGGCGAAAGTTAGGCAACAGCGTAGCAAACTGGAACATCAGCTGGATCAAAGATGAATACAAAATCTAGCGAAGCAAAAGCTAATAATGGCCCTGACTAAAGCAAGTCAGAAACTTAAAAACTCCGAAACATTTTTATTGACCTAATTATAATGAAATACATAAAATAATTGAAAATAAACTGTTTTCTTATTCTCAATAACAGAGTTATAGCGATACTAATTGCTGCAGGCATTGCTTAAAATTCTTAAAATCTATAGAAAGTAGTAATTTGGAACCATACTGAGTACATTGTCGAATTAATGTGTATATTAAACAGCAATATTTTCATTATAGAGTGAGAAATTTCAAAGAATTTTGGACAACAAAAGACCCATTTGCCCATCAGCTTTTCAATCAGTTCCGCAGCAAGCGTGTAATATTTTCAATCAATTTCACCGTCAGTTTCGTCCCTATCAAGTGCTAAAAACGACTTTAGCTCTGATTAAAAGAGCGTCAAGCTTCTTGGAACTCGACTATTAATTCCAAAAGAAAGCCCTATTATAATCATAGTTAAGCCCAAAAGTCTAAGGAATTAAATTATTACTTTAGTCCATGCATTTATCTTGATTCTCATATGGATATCAAATAGAAAGTTAATGAACTAGTTTATAGAGCATGTACTTAACGTGAAGTAGATCAACAAGAACCTAAATCAATCATTGGAGTAAAATTTGATTTAGGAAATCAGTTCTACGATTATCTATACACCAGACTCGTGTCCTCTTGAAATCCTATTTATTAAATCAAATATTCTATATGCTATACCAGTGCCTGTTTTTGTATTTTCTTTCAATTATTTAGCACTTAACTTAAGAGTGAGTTCCTTGCGTAGTTCTTTACAGCGTGTCTATTCCTTTTTCTGTCTTTGAGTAATTAGGATTTTATGTGTACCTGTTAGACCTTTGAATGTAAGTCTTAATAAAATAGGAACAACTGAACTTAGTATTTTCAATTGGAAATCACTTTAGTTTACATGAATAGGTAAATGCCTCATTTTATATGCAACAAGCAATTTTGTTAGCATTGGCTTAGCGCCTCTTTTTTAGTTCATCCCTGCGTTTCATCTTTGCTTTATATATTTCTTCTTGTGATTTTCCTTATGCATATAAGGTAATGTAATGTATCTCCGTCTGTAACTCCACAAAGTCATATAGACCATGTGGGTGTTACGCAGGAGAGTTTTGTATAGCGCACTCACAGTCTAAGCGCCTTTCGGTACGCATTCGGTAGCCAACAGACTTCGTCTCACGCAACAAAGAGAAAGTGGGAAGCATAGCAGAGTCAGGAGAGCAGTTGAGGTAGTGAGTAGCATAGAAGTAGCAGCTCAGGACCACTGAAAAAGATGAGCCATAGTCGGCAGCAGGAGAGTAGCTGTCGTTGCGTACGAACTGTGGAAGCAAGTTCCAAAGTCTATGACCTGCAGAGCTAAAGCTTGTGTCGCCAACGGTCTTTAAGTGGAGGAATGGAACAGCTAATGTATTGTCCATACAGGACCTGAGGGCGCAAAGAAGCTGAAACTGATGCAGCAGTTCAGCTAGGTAGGAAGGAGCCAAGCCGTGGCGGGCCTTGTGGGTCAGCGTAAGAACTCTGCATCGCTCTGTATCGTTGCTCTGTATATTTGTATATCTGTATATTTGCTCTGTATCGTTGATCAACTGGCAACCATCCTAGATCTTTTAGCAAAGCAGACATGTGGTCAAACCTCTTGAGATTTTTTATCGACAGCTGCAGTTGCCAAGTGGCATTTTCGGTAGCCCAGCTAAAAAATAATTACAATAATCTACCCCATACAGAACTAGAGAGATAGTTAAACGTGGAAGACACCAATCTCAGATAGGGATCTGACGTGATGGCTAGCTGTGGAAGCAGTCTTTTAGCGAGTCTTTCAAAGTTTAGGCGGCTGTCAAAGACGGCACTTAAATTACGAGCACAGGATGATGGTCACACAAAAGGATCACCTATTGGAAAGGTAAAGCCTTCTAGTCCAACCATATCCATGGGTTAGAAAGTAGCATAGCAGATTCCGTTTTGTAATCGCAAGTCTTCAACCCCATTTTAGATCTTTCTACAGCTTTTGTTTACCTGCTTCCAGTTCATAAAAATAGTTAACTCCTGATTTCTCAACTAAGTTCATTCCTTTCTGTTGACAGTTCAGTCTGCTATTCACTTCAAACATGTCTACCTTTTTGGATAAGTCGATATCGATTTCCCAATTCAATAGTTCTAATATCTTTTTTAAATCTGAAATAGCATTCTTAAGTCTAGAACTTCGTATATTCAGAGAGTTAATTCGTTTTTCATGAGTTCTCAATGGGGGCGCTTTAGCAGCATACATATATCTATTATCTTCTTTATAAATACCGCTACTGCTATAGCGATACTAATTGATGTACCGACAGTTCCGACAATGACCACAAGAGAAGAAATGATAGCAGTGGTACCGGGAACTAATCCTCGACTTCTTGTTTCTTCACTGTGTACTTGAAGAATTTATTTTAGACCTGGAATCATTGGAATAGTACGACTTGGAATCTAATGCTGACGCGTCCCAATCTATCTGTACTCCAAACGTATTACTTATGAATTTACTTGTATCTCATACTGATCTGAAGTGCTCTTCTCAGCTTTAAGAAATGTCTCATTTACAAAATAACCGACGTAAAGACTTGCTATCGTTTTCTCAAATCTGTCTTTTTTCAGCAATAGTCTTCAAGTTTACACGTCTGTATTTGCCTGATGATATATCGCGGACTATTTATTGTATAGATAACCCAAGATTAGCAGTTCCACGCATACCGCCCACGAAACCTGCGAGTTGTTTAGTCGCACCTTTATTAACGTCTAAAAGACTCAAACAAATTGAACAACAGAAGCAATTTTATTAGATACAGATAAACTTAATTTCGTTGCTATCTTTGGAGCAACTTTTGCAACTGCCATTGAATCAATTTTGGTATCAGTTGTAAGTAATGTAATTTAATGTATCTCCGTCTGTAACTCCACAAAGTCATACAGACCATGTGGGTGTTACGCAGGAGAGTTTTGTATAGCGCACTCACAGTCTAAGCGCCTTTCGGTACGCATTCGGTAGCCAACAGACTTCGTCTCACGCAACAAAGAGAAAGTGGGAAGCATAGCAGAGTCAGGAGAGCAGTTGAGGTAGTGAGTAGCATAGAAGTAGCAGCTCAGGACCGCTGAAAAAGATGTGCCATAGTTGGCAGTAGGAGAGTAGTTGTCGTTGCGTAAGAATTGTGGAAGCGAGTTCCACAGTATAGGACCTGCAGAGCTAAAGCTTCTGTCGCCAACTGTCTTTAAGCGGAGGAATGGGACAGCTAATTTATTGTCCACACAGGACCTGAGGGCGCGAACAGGCTGAAACTGATGCAGCAGTTCAGCTAGGTGCGAAGGAGCCAAGCCGTGGCGGGCCTTGTGGGTCAGGGTAAGAACTTCTCTCTGTATCCTTTGCTCAACCGGCAACCATCCTAGCTCTTTCAGCAAAGGAGACACGCGCTCAAAGCGCTGGGACTTGAAGACTAGCCTTGCAGCAATATTCATAGTCTGCTGCAGTGGCATAATAACTTTCTTTGGCAGCCCAGCCAAAAGGGAATTACAATAATCAAGCCGAGACCAAATTAAAGAGCTATTTAAATTTATTACAAGCCACTGTGTGAGACAGCTACTAATCTTGGATAGGGATCGGATGTGATGGCTAGCTGTAGAAGCAGTCTTATGAATGAAGCTTTTGAAATTGAGGCAGCTGTCATACACGACACCTAAATTTCGAGCACGTGGTGATGGTCGCACAATAGCATCGCCTATTAGAAGAGCAAAGCCTTTTAATCCAGCTACACGCTTAGGGTGTCCTATGAGCAGCAGTTCGGTTTTATCATCATTAAATTTCAGGAAAGTTTTCCGACATCCAGGATCGAATATTGGCAAGGCAAGCATTCAGTTTCTCAGATGCCACAGCAGATTCCGACGGTTTGAATGACAAATACAACTGAGTATCGTCAGCATAGAAGTGATATCCTATTCCATGTGCCTTAATCACTTTTCCCAGAGGTTGTGTATAAATGAAGAACAGCAAGGGACCGAGTACAGATCCTTGAGGGACTCCACATGTAACCCTTCTCGTGTCTGAGACCTGACCCCCACACGACACGGATTGAACACGATCAGACAAGTATGATTTAAACCACGCCAGTGCTTCGTCTGCCAGACCGATCGTTGTTCTCAATCGTTCAAGCAGAACTTCGTGATCAATGGTGTCGAAGGCAGCAGACAGATCTAGCAGAGCTAGGGCAGCGACATTCCGTCGTCGTTGCCACGTAGAATATCATTGTTAACACGGAGGAGACCAGTTTCAGTGGAGTTCTGCCTCTTTAACCCTGATTGAAATATTTCTGACATTCCATTATTTTCAATATATTCAACCAGCTGCTTAGCAACAATTTTTTCAAGAATCTTTGATAAGAACGGAATGAGGGAAACTGGGCGATAGTTTGCTCCTGATAATATATCTTTAGTTGTATCAGTTACTGACTTTTACTTCTCCACCACTTCCCATTCGTGTCATTCTCTTTGAAAATATAATTCTAGCAAGTGTAACAGGTTTTATTGCTTTACAATTTGTATTTATTGCAGACTTGCAATTAACTCTTTGGAAGCTATGCTCGGTCTTCCGCTAATTCTGGTACTTGTGCGTAACTGGGAATTTGCTAATCTTGTAGTATTGCCAGGTAAAAATGTATCATGTTGTTTGGTACTTATCTAAATTACTTTTTTAGTTGGCATTCTTAATAAGATGTATTCATTATTTAAAAAAGTAGACAGAGATGTATTAGCAGATTTATATTGCACAAAAAATAGAATTGTGAATCTTGGACAACCAATTAATGACACTAATACAATTCAATTAGATTATCCATTATGTACATACTTCTCTGGAAACTCGATAACTAATTTTGGGAGTGAGTCGTCTATAGAAACTGCCTTTAATAATTTACAGATTAAATCTAATGCAAAAATGGGATCCCGACTAAGTAATCTAAACCCACGCGGATCAGTTGAAATTCTCCAGATAGAACAGGTTTCCAAAGTAATAGACCAATAGACCTCATAGAATAATCAAATATGGACTACTAAATTAAATCTCGCAGTTCATTGGTAGAATTACAAACTCAAATCTAGCTCTAGGAAATAATAAAATTACTAATGTTTTAAGTTCAAACATTATAAGTAAACTGTTGACCAAAAATCTAGCTCTAGAAAATAATTAAATTACTAATGTTGTGAGTTCAAACATTATAAGTAAATAAACTGTTGACCATAAAAAGCAGTTATACAAAGTACTTAAGAATTAGTGGTCATTCAAGTGTTCTAAAAATAAGACCTTTTATGCTTTTTCTTTCAATAGTTACCAATGGAATCAATATAGAAAATTCAAGTATACAGATTACCCCAGCAGACATAACAAATTTTGACCTCAAAGGTAATCCTGCCGGCTTTACTACACCTATACCGACATTCAGACCAGGAGTCATAAATAACTTCACAATGATAGCAGGTGTACTTGAATACTACCGAGTGAGGTTTTTTGGACTGAATTAAGTGAGACCGGTACTATCACAGCTTCAGTAACTGGAAACTTTTATGTTAGTAGTAGATCCTAGTGGTGCTAGCACATACGTGATACGTAAATTTTATATAAAGAAGTCAGTTCCTTACGCTGATTTTATTATTAATGTGGTATAGAAAGATGTCTCTAGGATACCAGAAGAAGGGAGGATATGCTCTGAATAAGGAGAACAACAGGAAATACGCTTTCAGGAAGGCTTAACATGAATGAAAACCTTTTAAATAACTTAGGTGATCCTGTTGATCAATCCGACGAAATAAGCACCTAAAGCACAGTTAAACATATTTTGGTACTAAAGTATCTCGATGCACTAGTTTAGATGGAGATCTAGATGTGAATAACCTCTGAATTATTGACTTTGCAAATCCTGTGAGTCCTTCCTATGCTGCAACTAAAGACTATGCGGATACAAGGTTACGATTAACTGGTAGAGTTATAAATGGTACTTAAATTTCAATGGTAGTAATAATAATACATTGTATAGCACAATCAGGGAACCTAAGCTCTCTTTCTATGCACTTTACATATGCTGCAAAGGAAGCATGGTCGAATGATTAGTGATAGCATGCTCAATAAAAACAAGAATAACATAGTTGGAGGTGACATGCACAGGGCCAGCATGCAAATATGACTACTGGCAGTATGCACAGTGTCAGCACGCAGAAGCACACAAAGAAAAAACCACATGGACCCACTAAGTGCTGTGATAAACAGATACGTTTTTAGCTTTTTTAACCGTCGACAGGTCTGGGGATGTCGTGACGCCAGTCAGAAGCGAGTTCCAGGATTTGGGAGCATACGAGTTAAGGGTGCTGTCGCCGAAGGATTTCAGCTTCGTATGAGGTGTAGCAAAACAATTAGATTCAGAAAAGCGGGTTTTACGATGCTTAGCCTGATGGGGAGTTCTGATAGGTAGGCTGAAGCCAAAGAATGAAGGGAACTAAAAATGAATGACAGAACCTTGAAGGCAAGGCGCTGCTTCACTGTGAGCCAGTGCAGGTCGGTGAATAGTGGTGCGACATGGCAACTGCGACGCTCACGACAGACAAGGCTGGCTGCAGAGTGTTGCACCAGCTTGAGCGCCTGGGTGCACAGGCCGGTAGAACAGCAAGCAGTGAGTTACCGAAGTCAAGACAGAATGTCACAAATACGCCAACCAATTTAGATGTAGTATCCCTGTCTAAACAAGCCCAAAGTTTAGAAATATTATGTAACTTAAAGTAGGCAGGCTTGACTGTTGATCTGATGTGGCCATCTAATGAAAGGTCATTATAGAACAGGGCACCTAGATTTCGTGCAGATTCAACAGGATCTATACTGGCAGAGCTGATTTTGAGCGTTAGCCTTTCCATTTTCAGAATCACACTTGGTTTTCTCATAACTAGTATGTTGGTTTTATCATCATCAATTTAAGAAAGTTTGCTGCCATCTATGTGGGAATGTGATCAATACATGCAGCAAAGGAGTTGAGAGAATTCGACGTGATGGAGGGCTGGGAGAGGGTCAAAGCAAAGAGACAACTGAGTGTCATCTGCATAAAATTGAAGGATATGTTGTTCCGTGCAATCATGTCGGCTAGAGAGAGAAAGTATAAACCGTGAAAAGAACGGGACCGAGCACAGAGCCCTGAGTTGCTCCATACTTCAGCTTCATACTTCCATACTTCATACTTCCTCGTATGGTCTTTGTCTATTCACATCGATGATCTAAAGTCTGACCCTGAGATAGGACCATACCCATTGCAGTGCCATACAAGTGATGCCCAGGTGACGTGAGATGAGCTCAACAAGGACTTGGGGATCAATAGTATCAAAAGCTGCAGAAATATCGAGAAAACAAGCAAAGAGATTCTACCGAAGTCTGCACTCATGAGAAGGTTGTTTTACACCCTAAGAAATGCTGACTCTGTGGAGTGGTTAGCTCTAAAACTAGACTTTAACTTACTAGCAAGGTTTAAAGTTTCAATATAAGAGATCAGCTGGTCTGCCACGACTCATTCCAGTGTTTTTTATAGGAACGGTAGGAGGGAGACTGGGCGGAAGTTGTTCAGGTTCTCTTGGTCTACTAATGCTTTCTTGGTTATTGTCCTAACTGTAACCTCATTTTGAAAGGTCCAGGGACACGATCTGATGCTTATGATATATTCATGATCGATATTAGTTATGCATGGCAGTAGTAGGTCTATGCAACTTAGAAGCAGTTGAGTGGGAATAGGATCTATAGGAATAGGTATCTTCTTTTATTGGGATATGAGTTTCGGGATGAATTAATCATGGCGTGATGGCACACTAGGTAAGGTGGTTGCTTTCACGACCTCGGTCCCAAGGTCGTGGGTTCGATTCCTGCGGTGGGCGATTCTTTATCGCCACTGCAAGCGGTGGTTATAGCCGTAAAGGCTCTTCTGTTGCTATACAAAAAGAGGTTGTTTAATCAGCTAGGATTTATTTATTTATTTTATTTATTTATGGCCTCCTTGAATGTAGATATTGAGGCGCTACATAGCATTGAGAGGCAGGATTGATGGGTTAATAATGGTTAATAGACCTACAACAGGCTTAACTGATATTCATAATATAGATTATGTAGATAACATTTTTTTTTAAACTGGAGATGCTCTACAAGGAAACTTAAATATTAATGTAAATTCAATTAAAATTACTAATTATCTAGTATATTCTAACGCGTGAGTCAGATTGGATTATATATATAATCTAATGGATATAAATATAATAAATATCACCATTGAAGGAACAATTGATAGTTCACTAACCAAAAATATGTTTGGAGTTCCTTATCAAGGAAGGTGGATTATTAATTTAGGAAGTACTCCAAAACCAAAAGGAATACTAATGGTTGGTGCGTGCTATTCAACTCCTTATATTACAACTAAAGTATGTATGACTCCTCCATATATATTGTTTGGAGTTGCTGGAATGTATATGGCAGTTATGCGCCAGTTTTTAATGAAAAGCTGATTAAAAGCACATTATTTAGTTTGGGAGAAGCGCTGTTTAATAACAAATAACAGTATATGTTTACATATCATTAAGATAAAACTCGGACTGGAAATTATCTTGACATCGAAGGAACGCTAGATATGCATGAAAACAATGCAACTAGTTCTGCAAATACTGTTGACTTTTTAGAGTCTGCTAGTAAGACTTTTGCAGATACTAATTACCTTAGAGTAGATTCTGATCAAGTAATATGAAGAAATAGTTCGGCAAATTTTAGTCCCCAATTCAAAGTAACAATGCTGCAGCTAAATCCTACTAAGATACTACAGCAAAAATAAAGGACCTATTAGTATAGCATGAAATTTAACAGTAGGTAAATTTATTGCTTTATTTAATTTATTAAATACTACAACCTTTTTGAATCTTGGATTAATGAAAAGTTCATATTTATGACAAAGGATTCACATGATGCACTCAAAACACAAAACATTAATGTTGGTTGTATTAACTCAGATAGTTGTTTATCTAGACTACCAGATGCAAAAGTAGAAAAGCCAACTTACTCTAAAATAATAATAATAATAGTATAAATTGATGCAACTCAATTAGGTGCAGGAAATAATACTGATAGTAGAAGATTGTATACTATAAAAACTAAAGCTGCTTCATCGGATTAATTTCAACGTAATAGACGCAGGGTATTTTATGAAATAGTGACATTAAAAATTGAAGTTGTATGCAAGATGAAGAAGTTGCAATAGTTAGAAACTAGTGGCATAGATTTTCATCTCCTGTATACTTTCACTTAACTAATTGGGAATAGATAATAACATCTACTGCTTACTAATTACATAAGAAACTTTAATATTGCTGATTCAGTTCTTGTGACTCAAGGACTTGTCGATATTACGATTAAAAAAATTATTGCAATTATAATTTGCTATCCATGGTTAGAATATTGACCTGACTTTCGAATACCAAGCCCGGATGATTGCATTGAGATGATATTAGTTTAAGGACTTAGATTCTCAAAAAAATTAATATAATTTTTTTATTATATATGGAAAACTTAAAAATTGAAGTGTTACGCATTAATTTGCTTGTTGAGATTATTTATTAGGTTAGCACAAACATTATAACAGGAACAAGTAATATAATTATGCATTAATAACAGAAGCAGAAGCACTTGAAAAAGTTACAATTATTGCAGATATAAATTAGCTTTTCAAAAAAATACTCTCTAAACAAGGTCCTTCAGGATGAATTCTTTAGGAGGAACAGAAGTTGAAGAATAAAGTCCACCACTACTTACTGCTTTGGATTTCCATTAATTTTTTACTTGATCTAGATAAACACCTGATATTAATTCATTTATAATATTAATTTTGGATTTGCCAAGAACTCAGCAACTTAAATTCCATCTTTTATTTTACAATAAATATTAACTATATATGGATCTTTTGGACTCATTTTGAGACTTGTATATTTAATTACTAATCATAATGATTAGAGTTAGAGCAAATAATTATGAATATCCTCGACTTTACCAGGTGGCATCGTGCAGATTTGGAAGTCACTATTTGACTGACTGACAACTTTTAATTCTATCTCTAGACCTGGTCTCTATGGGAGTTGGAATCATCTCTATAATTCTGTGGAATTATATTTACTTGAACAAAAGCAGACGGAGTTGCAGATGAAGACTTAGTGGACGGAGTTAATAATTCTAAAAGTATTCCAAATATATACTTCATGATCATAGTTAAGATCTCTAGGTAAAATTGAAAAGAACTTATCCTAATTGGAAGCTCTGTTTCACTAAATCTGTGATTTCCATCCATTTACTCGAACGGTTATTTTTCTTTTTCTGTTAACAATTCAAGATTATATTAAGAAAAATTAGAGAATTCACTCTTGTTAATCTTGAAGGAATTGTTTGAGTCTCCGAGATTCTTAACAAGTTCATCTAAAAAGATTTTAAGATCAGATGTGAGTCTCTTAAATGTAAATCTCCAAACTCTCTTTACTAAAACAGAGCCATACTCGTGGCAATGACCTTTTTTCTCGGTGTCACAACCCGGTGAATTAATAACAAAATGAGCTTCATACCCACGTAAATTATGAATGCTTAGTGGTAGAATAAGTCGATCAGCATATTTCCTAAACTTCAAATTACACTCATTATGATCACTTCCTCAATCCCTATCAGTCAAGTGACGCTGGTCCAGTACCTTACCTTCATACGCACACACATATGCACGCACACAAAAACACACAAGCACTATATATATATATATATATATATATAATATATAATGTCATATATAATAATAATAATATAATATATATATTATATAATAATATATAATAATTATGATTTTCTAGGCTAAGAAAAGATCTAAAATTATTATATTTGAAGAGAATTGAGAAATCGTTATATATATATATATATATATATAACGATTTCTCAATTCTCTTCAAATATACTAATTTTAGATCTTTTCTTAGCCTAGAAAATCATAATTTGATGTACTTATCAAATCTGAAGCAGAATTAATTCCTATAAAATATCCACGTGAACTGTGTTAAACTCATAATCCGATATTACATGAGTTCCAGAATTAGGTTTGTGTTCTTGAAGAAACCATTCAAAATACTACTATCTTCATCATTGCATTTGTTAGGAAACACTCAAAGTCTGCATAAAAAACAAAAGGATACATACATATTTTATCATAGTCATTTAACATCACTAAGTTACCAGTTTTATCTTTTTTATCATGTGGAGCTGCCATTTTAATTTTAGAATTTCCACAATTTCCTTCCAAAAAACTATCACATGATCCTCTAATCATGTTATGTTATAAAACTTTGACAAAAATCTCTTAAAATTCACTTGTTTCATCCTTTGCTTCTTTTTCTACACAGTTCATTAAAGTTAGTAACTAGAACATAGTAGGAAATTCCTTTATTCTGATGCAATAATAGATAAAAATGATTTTTAAGCTCTTCACTAACAATTAATGGAAAGAGACTAGTATCACACTCGTAAATATTTATACGATACAAAATATCTCAGTCAATTTTGGAGTTTTAGCAACTGAAAGAGATTACTCTCTTTCACTAGTCTTATACATTTTTTTCAATTTCGGAATGAGACCAGAATATTTCGTCTTTAATAAAACTTTGAGATCACGAATCTTCTCAGGAGAATTTTCATCTTTATGATTTTTAAATATTTTAACACATCTCTTATTCCTCAACTTGTCAGGCAATTCACCGTAAGTTGCTTCTTTTTGAGGAATATATCTAGTAAACGTGTCATACAATGCGAATACCTCAGTGATAACCCAATATGAACCTCTTTCTGACTATTCATAAGGTGCGCAACCATTTTAGAAATTTGTTTTGTCAGTTACAATCTGAAAAGTTTATAGTTTATTTAATTATGCTTGTTTATTTGCAAATAATATAGCTGATCCAATTATTCCTATGCCACTCATTAGTTTTACCTTAGCAAGCATTGTTACCTTTGCATTTTTGAAAGAAGGGTTGAATTCACTCGTAATCTCAAGTAAACCATCACTACACCTCAGCTTAAGATGACTGAAATCAACGTAAGCAAATTCAAATTCTCTATTCCACTTCTATTTGCTCTTCCATATTTTCATTTATTCAAGTCTATCTTCTAAAAAATTTCAGTTTCTGGCTCATATGTTGAAAGAACACACTTACTAACATTTGAAGCTTTTACAGAAATAGGTTTCACAAAAAAGTATGTCTGTAATAATTTCAATTGACATATTTATATCAGCTTTGCATAGATGACAGTGCATATCTCTAAGTGAATTGTCATAACTCTTTCTAATAGTGGGTCTATCACCACATTTAGTCATATTAGTGTGAACAACTCTTCTAGCATGATCATTGAATGACTCACCCTCAGCTCGTGAAAGTTTAGTGTCCATATTATCTTATTATCTTATTACCATCTTATTCCATCTTAATTATTAATCTTAATCTTCCATATTAATCTTTATTCCATTATCGAAATGAATTCGCTTAATATAAAAATAATACCACAAGAGTCAAATTCATATAATAACAACTAAATTCGTAAGTTACTCTCAAACATGAATGGCTTTCGCTTTTATTCTTCATCAGTTGCATTTATAAAAGCCGTATAAGGATGGTAGTACTGTTGATAGAATCAATTACATTATAAGTAATATTAGTATGCTTATATTTCTTTAAGAGATCTTATAGATTCTGAAAATCTTTAATTATATATCTTGATGCATATCTCTACATACTATAACTTTTTAAAAGTCTAGACACTTTAATTTTATTTCATTTAATGCTACAGAATATTTATCATGTGGTTTTGAAAATCCAGTATGATCTTTTTTCCTTTTTATTTTTGAGAAAATATTTTGAACTTACATATATATTTTGTATAAAGAGTACTAGTCTCTTCTAACCTATATATTATATCAATAGACATTCGTTCTAAACCACAATTCCTAATTAACTCTAGCATTAGCTCAAAACATGAATACACATCTGAATCACTTTAAGTTTCTCATCGACTTCTTTAACTTTTCTAGCATAAAAATTGTGTTCAATATATAATTAGTGCGCAAGTGGCGAGAGACAGAAGAGAGTAAAGAAAAATGAAAAATAAATAAGTTTGAATCAAATATAGCAATGCGTAAAGCGTTGGATATGACTAGATCGTTTTTTTGCAAAAGAGATAAAGCGGTGAATAGATGTGATTATCACGGTATACACAGTAGCATGCATTTGCCGGCTTCGGATGTTGGTAAACGAACAGTCGGTAGCCTCGCGCCAGGCAAGTAATTGACGCGCTCGCTCGCGCTGAGGTGTAGACTTATGACAGCGAAGCGGACAGCGATCTCTCGGCACTGCCGACGGAGAGATGCGTTCTGATTTAGCCCGCTGCCCGCTGTGCTTCCCGGATTCACGTCCTCTTTAGCGAGAAGCTTGATTAGCCTGCGAACGCACCTCAAGTATAGCCACGCGACTGTCTGGCTTGTACGGCGGACTTGTGCAAGAGCGCGCCTCGCCGTCGAGTGACTGGGTGCTTGAGTGCCCGTCCTGCTGCTTGTTCTTTTGAAACTGGATTCCAAAGGTTCGCTTATTCTTCGCTCTTTCTTAGCAGCCGCACCGGTTGCTTACTCCAAGAGAGCGGCTCTATTGTGCCAGCGTTCTAGCCCACCGACTAAGCTGCTCCCGATCTCCTGCTCCCGATCTCCTGCTCCCGATCTCCTGCTCTCGATCTACTGCTCCCGATCTCCTGCTCCCGATCTCCTGCTCTCGATCTACTGCTCCCGATCTCCTGCTCCCAATCTCATTTAAAAAGAATTTAAAAACACACCTATTTAGGACAGCATTTAGTGGGTCCCTGTGATTCGTCCTTCATGTGCTTATGCGTGCTGACGCTTTGCATGCTGCCACTAACCATGTTATTCATTTTGTTTGTTTATCAGGCATGATATTACTCACCATTCAATCGCATTTCCTTTTGCAGCAAATGTAAAGCGCCTAGAGAGAGATTGAGTTCTCTGAGGGCGCTTTATCAAGTGCATTATTATTATTATTATCTCCTGTTCTTGATCTCTTGCTCCCGATCTCGATCAGAGTTTGTCATCGAACCTTTGGGCTAGCTTCAAATGTCACAAGTTATAAGTTAAAAATAATGCCAGTGAATTCCTCTTCTGTTGCGCTGCGAATCTCGCAAAGCGCTCTCAAATCCGACGCTCGCTCATTGATTATCTGCCTCTCCCTCACTCTCTCTCTCTCTCTCTCTCTCTCTCTCTCTCTCTCTCTCTCTCTCTCTCTCGCTCTCTCTCTCTCGCTCTCTCTCTCTCTCGCTCTCTCTCTCTCTCTCTCTCTCTCTCTCTCTCTCTCTCTCTCTCTCTCTCTCTCTCTCTCTCTCTCTCGCTCTCTCTTTCTCTCTCGCTCTCTCTCTCTCTCTCGCTATCTCTCTCTCTCGCTATCTCTCTCTCTCACTCAATCTCTCGCTATCTCTCTCTCTCGCTCTCTCTCTCTCGCTCTCTCTCTCACTCAATCTCTCGCTCTCTCTTTCTCTTTCTTTCTTTTTCGCTCTCTCCTAAGCATTTTTGGGTTTACTCCTCAGTAGTTCTGACGAACATCGATCTTTACGGTTTGCGGACTCGGAGCTGACGCGGTGCGTCGACGGATAAATTTTCACTTTAGCTGGTCTGTAGCCGCACCGGACTACATAGAGCAGAGTAGCTAATTCAACAGCTTCATTGATGCGGCGGCAGCGGAGCCTTGGCGCGATTAAAGAAAATTCCCGAACATATACTAACCCTAGGCTAAGGCATGGGGGCAATAAGGCTGTAGCGCATTTGGACCGAGCAGGTGGAGGATTCGAGCCCGAAATGCAGCAGACAGTCGAGCATCTTCCTTTTGCAAGCGTCTCACGAGAGCCGCAAAGGCTTGGCCGGCCGCCGCTAAATAAACGAGGCTGTTGAAAAAAGCTCTCTTGCTTAGACGATCTAGAAAAGAGATTTTTTAACTCGTCAGCCTTTGTTTGGGCTACTCGTCACCTCGCTCGCCAAGTGGTCAGATTGTGCACCAACCGTGAGATATCGGTACATCGGCCTTTCGCTGCGGCACACTCGCTTTGCCTCGCTCAGGTCCCACTTACCGCTCTTACCCAAGCGCTCGCGGGTATCCGTCTCGGAAGTAGTGCGCGACGACCGAAAACAATGGCTGAGTGAGTCTTCGGCCTCGTTTTCATAGCGAGCGCTAATGGCCACAACGACGGGACACGCAAGCGGCGCCCCAGAGCGTGGCTGGTGCGCCAGCCGCGCTCTGGGGCGCGCAGAGGAATAAACTGCGTCGGCCATTTGAGTCCAGCCTCCACAGCCTGCGAAGCATCGGGTGAGAGGGGTGGCCGTTTCCGATGTCAGAATTTCGTCTACGTGCGCGTGCGTGCTTTACCCTTTCGCGGAGCTCGCGCGCAGTCACTCACGCCTTGGACGCCGCTAGGCTCGCTGTGTGCGAAAATTGGCAGCGACTAGCCTACAGTAGATCCTTCACCGCCGCAATTCGTGCGAGTAGGATATGAGGAGCGAAATGTCGCTGTCTTTTGCTTGCGTTTTAATAGTGCTTTGAGCTCGCGCGCGTAGCCAATCATTTGCTGCAGAAACTGACTTCCAATCGGAAGTCGCCTCACTGGCGTGCGTAAACGTAGCCCCCTCGCCCGCCGGAAGCTGAGGTTGCAAGAACGCGCCGGTTAGGTTGCTCCGCATTCGTACGAGAGCGTAAGGAAAGAGAAAAAATTATAAAACCGTAAGGAAACTCATAAGGAAATATAAATCCTCCTTGTCAACAGAATCGGAAGATGGGGGTAAGAAGTGCACGCTGAAACCGGTTGGCTGCGACGCAGAGAAGCGAGGTGAGGCTAAAATAAAGTTTGAACACTTCAATAATGGGCAGGTAGGAAGAGGGGAAGAGAGAGGGAGCGGCGAAAAATGAATTTTATTTAAAAGAGTTGCCAGTAATTCGCCGCCGCGGCATTTAGCTCGGTTGAGCGGTGCGATAGCGAGGCTGGGCAGATCTCAATGCGTACCCGCGCGCAGCGCGCCCGCGCAGGTATGCCGGCTATTGATCCGCTATTGGCTTCTCGAGCCATTGTCGCGTGCGGCGAGCTGGCGGGCCATTGAGGTTTACCGACTGCCGGGCAGCATTAGCTGCCTTGCGGCGCGCTGCAGCGCCCCCGGTGTTTGTACGAGGCCGACTGGCATTAATGATCGCCGCTCATTGTTCCGCGGTTTCTTTTGTTCACGCCTGCGAGTAGCATTACGAGCGACACTGGAAGCACTGGTTTTTCTCTACATACCCTCAGCCAAGCCAGAGAGCGAGTACGCATGCGCAGCGCTCAAGCTCCATGCTCAACGCACAACGCTCAAGCTCAACGCTCAAGCCCCGCGGCCGCGGCCGGCTGGGACTGCTGGGACTAGCACGGGCGCGCGGCCGCGGCCGGCGCGAACGCGCGGTTTCGGCGTCCGAAGACGCGCGTAGCTCGGTCTTGTGCCGTCGGACGACGCGACGCGATTGCGGCACTCGTTGCCTGCGGCTGCTTCGCCGCGTCGCCGCCGCCCGCGACTAGTCAGTCGGGAGGCGCTCGCGTCCGCCGACGGGAGAAGCCGGCGCACGACCTGGCTGCCGGAGCGCCGCTCCGGCGGCGAGCGTTCGGCGCAGCTCCACGGCGAGGCAGTTAACTCCGTCTCTCGCGAGCCGCACTCTCGAGATTGGTCGCAGCGCAGGAGTTCCTGCTCCGCCAATCGCGGCCGCTTAAGCTCGTTCATCGAAAGCGGCGGCGGCGGCAGCGGCGGCGGCTGCAGTTCGCGTCAGTCGTGCATGCCAAATATTGTGTCCATGTCGAGCGCTGCGATGGCCTCGTCGAGCTCCGAGCGGTTCGTGGACCACGGATGGTGTGCCTCGGCCACCGACGACGATGCGTGGTGGTGGTGGTGACCGCCGCCGCCGCGCGGTGGCGGCGACGAGGAGGCCGGCGGCGGCGGCGTGTGAAGGCCGCGGCCGCCAAGCTGCGAGCCGTGCAGCGCTCCGCGGAAGCCGCTGGCGCCGAGGCTCTCGGCCCACCATTCGGGCGGCTCGATGCGCACGCCTTGCACCGACAGGCTGCCCAGCCCGTAGCCGCTCGCGCCGCCGCCGCCGATGTGGTCCCCAGCGCCGCCGCCGGTGCCGTCGGCGGAGGAGGAGGCGCTCAAGTCAGTCAGGTGCGCGCGTAGCAGCTCGTCGAAGTTGTCCGCCGCCGAGCTGTCGTCGTCGTCGTCGGACGCCGACGGGCTGAGCGCCAGCAGCGAGTCGGCGATCTCGCCGTCGCGATCGTCGATCAGGTCCTCGGCTTTCATGCGC
Source organism: Cristatella mucedo (assembly GCA_009760855.2). Classification (NCBI taxonomy): domain Eukaryota; kingdom Metazoa; phylum Bryozoa; class Phylactolaemata; family Cristatellidae; genus Cristatella; species Cristatella mucedo. The sequence continues at coordinate 4,392,831 of WPIO01000010.1, read as the reverse complement.
ACGCCGCTTATCTCGATGTCCTGGCGCAGCAGGGCGTTGAAGGTCACGTCGTCGCCGAGCGACAGCGTGTTGGCGTCGTCGTCGTCGTCGAGAGCCTGGTGGTGACGGCGAAGGTGCTGCTGCAGCCGGTCGGCGGCGGCGGCGGCCTTTCGCTTCCGCTTGCTCGCCGTGCAGTCCGGCGACGGCTCGTCGCTCTCCTTTCTCGACCTGCGACCGCCGCCGCCGCCGCCGAACGGGGCGCCAGCCGCGGCCGCGCCGCAGCACTGGCCGACGCCGCGGTCGCTGCCGCGTCGCTTCTTGAACATGCCATTCTCGAGCAGGTCGCTGTACTGCGGGTTGATGCGCCAGAAGCCGCCCTTGCCCGGCTCGTCCTTGCGCCGCGGCACTTTTTCGAAGCACTTGTTCAGCGACAGGTTGTGGCGTATCGAGTTCTGAAACGCACGGCAGGCGGTGGCGTGGCACTCGGCTCGAGCTCACTCGCACGAGCCGAGCGACGACGAGCGGACGCCGAGTGGACGCTGGGACGGACGGAGGAGCGAGGCCGCTCGGCTCGGCGTGCTCGCACCGCCGCCGCCGCCGAGCGGCTGCCGTCGGTCAGCGGGCGCGCCGAGGCGGACGATCGGCGAGAGGCGACTGGTCCCCGCCCCCCCCCCCTCCAAACCCCGCCCCGCCCACGGTGCGTGCAAGCTAGCAAGCCGGAGAGACGAGGGGCACGGCTCCGAGCCACTGCCGAGAGCGCGCGCCGCCGCCGAGCACGTTCGCTCTAGCCGCCGCCCAGAGACGTGCCGGAGCCGCCGGAGCTGCCGCCCGAGCTCCGCCGCCGCCGCCGCCGCCGCCGCCGCCGCCGCCGCCGCCGCCGCTCGAGAGCCGAGACGAAGCGTCGGCGGCGCTTCGCAAGCGCGGGCAAGTGCGGGCAAGTGCTCGACAAGCTTCGGCCGCGAACGAGCCTTTTCGCCTGCGCGCCTGCGCGCCGGCGAAAATCGGGCCTTTTCTCCGGCATCCAGCCGGCAGCCGGAAAGGGTGGGGCGGGTGCGCACGGGCGCGGCCGCGAGCGGCACCGCCCGCCGAGCATCGATCGCCGTCGGTCGCTCAGCCCGACGCCTCCGGTGCGCAACCCCGCCGGCCGGTAGCGCTCGCGCGCTACGCTCCGCAGCCGAAGGGAAGTCCTCTCCAGCCCTCTCTCCACTCTGATTGCCTCCCCCTGGCGCAGAGCCGGCGTGCGCTCGGCCGCCGCTCCGACCCCTCGACAGCTGGCCGCGGCGGCCGAGCGCGAGCGCAGCCGCGTCCTACCTGCCAGCTGGGGTCGGCCATGCGGTAGTACATGAAGTTCTCCGTAATCCAGTTGTATATGGCCGCCAGCGTGATCTTGGTCTTCTTCGAGTCGGCCATGGCCATGCAGATGAGCGTGGCGTACGAGTAGGGCGGCTTGACGAGGTGGTTCGTCTTGTAGTCAATTTTCTCCAGGCTCGGCAGGCCCGGCAGCATCCGCTGGCCGTACGCGCCATAGTAGCCGTCCGAGGCCACCGCCGTCGTCGTCGCCGCCGGCAGATAGCTGGTGCCGAGCGCTTGGTTGGGATTAACTTTGAGGCCCGCCTTGGCGACATAATCGTGCGGCGGGTCGGGCGTTATCGGCGGCGTCGGCGCGCCCAGGTTCATGACGTTCAGACTCTGCAGCCACGTCAGATTCGTGAGGCTGCCGTCGAGCGGACCATCCTTGACGGCCGCCAGATTCGGGTGAGCCGCCATTCGTCGCCGACCGCGGCCGAAGGCTGGCGAGATGTCGGCGCGACGAGCTCGCCACGCCTCGTCGAATGCGGCGGGAGCGGACGGCTGGCGGATGCACGGCCGGGCGGTGGGTGGGCTTGCGAATCGCGCGCTGGGCGGCCCTGCCACTTCTGCAAGAGGAACGCGCGAATGCGCCGCCGCGCTGTAGCTCGCGCCGAACGCAGCAGCGAAAGCGGCGGCTTGAGGCGGGCAGCGGGTCAGCGAGCGGCCGCTGAGGTGCAGCGCAGCGGCGCTGGCGCCAGCTTCCCAACCAGCTAATACCCACCCGTCAACGCCGCCGATGCTTCGGGCAGCCGCTCGCGAACGCGCTAGGTCGCACGTCAGCACTGCGGCATGACCTTAGCGCGGACGCGTTCAGGCATGCCCCTCTCGCGAATTTCCCGTTGCCGCAGCCGCTACCGCGGGCGGGCGGGCGGGCGACGGGCGGACGCGAGCGGTATGTGCGCCCCGCAGGCGCGGCCGTGGCGCCGTCGACACCGCGTTCGGCATCGACGCGGGACCCGGCCTCGTGTTCGGCCGTTCCGTCGCACGGCGGTCCCGCTAGCGTCCGTCGAGCGGGCTCCGGGGCGGCGGGCGGCGCTCCGAGCGGCTGCGGCGCTTACCGTTCCACCGAACCGGGGGCAGCCTCCGGTTAGTTAGCGAGTCCGATTTCGGCGACGATCTGCCGGCGTCGACCGAGAGGCTCGATTTGTCTGGACTCGGTCGGCGGTCTCGCGCGCGAGAGCCCGCAGCGCCTCTCCACCGATCCTGTACGCCGGCGGCGAGAGCGTCGCTATGCGTCTCGCGAGCGGGAGTCCAGAGACGAGCGATCGACTGTGCACACTCGACCGCCGTAGCGCAGCCTATATATGAAGGCCACTTGGCAACGTGCGGGAAACCAATGTAAACATAGCTGCGAGCCTCCATTTCGCCATCGCTCGCTACGGTTGCTAGGGAGCCGTCAGAGACCCGCGCTGGACGAAGTAGCCGTGCTAATTAGCCATCGCGGCGTCTCCGTCGGCGGCGACGACCGCGGCGGCGGCGGTGTCGCGTTCCGACGCTGCCGCTACCTTGCCGCCGCGTAAGTCGCTGCTTCGCCCGATGGCAATGCGGACGCCGCCGCGCGGCGGACGAGAACGGCGCGCGCGCGCGCGCAGATGTCGGCCGCCGCTGCCTCTGGGCGGAGCTGAGAGGAGCGCGGCGACCGCTACGTTCATCTGTGCGCGTTGAGCTGACACGCCGCGTCGCGGTTTCGGTATCCGCTAGCAGCGGCGGCGGCGGTCTCGCGAGGCTTAGAACTTTCCGCCGCGCCGCGGCGGGAGCTGCGGAGTCAAGGCGACGCGCCGATCGGCGGCGGCGGCGGCTGGGGTCACAGGCCACCGTCCGTTCGTTCGCCACCGGGGGCGTCAGTCCCCGAGGCCACGACGCGTCGGCGCCTCCTCCGCGAAGGGGCTGCGGCGGTGAGTGCCGGCGATCGACCTGTCGGGCGACCGAAGGGCTCTCTGAGTTGAGATCTTTCCTTAAACCCCTGGAAAAGATCCGTTCGTAAATCGGCGGAAGCGAAACCGGTTGCGATGAGCACTCGGCGCACGCCTGTAAGAAACAGAGGGCGACGGCGACCGCTGGATATCGCCGAATCTCGAGGCGGAACGCGACGCCAGCGGCCGCTCGGACGCCTTCCTTTTCCTGGGGCGCATTCCCGTCGCTTCCCAGCTGCTGCGGTCTCGGTCCGGCGCACTACCCGTCGCGCTGGCTCGCCCGTCCCAGCTAGCCGCCGCCGCCATCGCGCGCGTCCGCTTCTGCGTCCATCGCATCGGCTCCTAGTCGTCGTGGTGGACTCGACGTGACGTTCACGCTGGGCTTATGCGAGCTGAAACCGCACGACAACCCCTGGGTGCCTGCGTCACAAAACCCTACTCATTGCACCCGCACGATAAATTGGCAGCGAGCTATCCTTCGAGCTCCCGGGTTCGGTGAGGTGCTTCTTCGTTGTCTCCATTTCTAGTGCGAACTCCTTCGCAACGTCGGAGGCGGCTGGCGAAATTCCTCGGGCAACTTGTAGGCGTCTTCTAAAAAATTGCGAGCGCCCGCTCCACTTTGCAGTTCTACTCTAAGCGCTCCCAGCTCTCAAAGCCTTTGTCAAGTTCTTTGAGTTATCTGCCATTTTTGTCCCAGCGGTACTGCGGCGACACTGACCCCACTGACCCCGGCCGACTCGCTGGCGCGCGAGAAGTGGCGTAGGCGCCGCCCGCTGCGGCCGAGGCGGAATCCATCCTCCGCGTCCGAGGAAAAAGCGAGCGTCCTTTTGCGTCGCTAGCCTTTTGCGTCCTTTGCGTCGCCAGCGGATGCCCAACGTCTGCATAGCAGCACCGCGCAAGCGGGAGCGCGTTTTGATTTCTCGCTTTTTCCGCTGACGTTACGGGGAGCGGCGCGCGCTATCGCTCGAAGCTCAATTTCTCCCCTCGGCAACGAAAAACCCGGGCTGCGCAACTTAGTTTCTGTTTTGCCTCCCGCCTGCAACTGCTCGATTTAACTGGCGGTCTGCGAGCGGAACATTCAGCGGAATCTGGGCCAGCTAGCGTGCATGCTTGCACCTGACGCCATCCCGCCGGCGATACGGCTGACCCGGTTTGCAGATCGCCGGCCGACCGCATCCAGAATAATGCGCGAGCATCGCCGCGCGTCGAGCGAAGGCTCAGAGTAATAGACCAATCGCGCGGCGGCAAGGGTGGGACTCGGTGCAGAAAGGCGAACCTCCGAAGCATGCGAAGCCTCTGCGGGGGGGGGCGAGCGCGGCGCCTCCATAAGTTCCGGTCCGTTGGGCGAAGCGTACGAAGGAAGGAAGGAAGCGAGCCGGAGCAGGGGCGAGTCCACGCCAGAACGGTGCAGAGCAATCCAGAGGTTATAAAGTTAGTCATACCAAACCAACAATACAGAGTAAAGTGCCCTATCGAAGCGGAAGTTACGAACTAGCCGAAGATGGTTCGCGCGCGCCTGCTGAGCAGGAGGGCGACCGCGACTAGGAGCAGTGACGCAGTTGCTATAGTGGAGATGGGCGGCTTTCGCTGACAGCGGCGCCTGCGGTCGCGTGCGGTGCAGGCTGCGAGGAAGGAGCGAGGGTCACGAACTCACAAAATAGAGTCCCGACGGGCTCGAGCGACGACGACGACGACGACGACGACGAAGCTCAGCGAAGCGAACTGCACAACGATCGCGCGCGGCAACTAGCGGGCAGCTGCGTGGCTGCGTGGTAAACGAGGGAGACGGCGCTGCCTTCGGCTGCTTTCTGCCGGTCGTGTAATAAAACCTGCAGCTGCCGCTGCTTGCAAGCCATCGAACTGCCGCTAAGAGAGCCCGCAAAATGAAAGTGCCACATGAAAGTGTGAAATGGCAGGAAAAAAGGAAGCGGGCAACCTTGCAAGCTCGCTTCTCCGCTAAAAGAGAAGGGCTAATGAAGCGATGCTGACAGCTTGAAGAATCATGAAAAAGGCGCCGGTGAGCCTCGCTTTTGTATACACACACACACACGCGCACACACACGCACGCTCACGCACACACACACACACACATACACACACACACACACTCACAAACACACACACACACACATATATGTATATATATATATCATTTGTATAGCAGCGGAAGTGAGCTTAATCTCTATCCAGAAGGTTAAGATATGCCGCAGGGCTCGAGCCCACGACCTTAGTCGCTCAAGACGAGCTCCTTATCCGTGGGCCAAACCAGGGCGCTTTTACATAGCAAGGGGTGTGTTCGGACGGAAGTGAGAGACGCGAAGTCACACCAGCGAAGCAAATACAACTAAAATATAATTCACTTTGTACCCCCTAGAGAACTTAATTTCTATTCATGTGCTCCACATCTGCTGCAAGGCTTGAGCCTGCGACCTCGGTCGTCAAAAGGGTGCACCTCGACCTCGGTCATGAAAGGCGAGTACCTTACTGCGTCCTGGCCCAAGCCAGGATGCAGTCGTCCGAAGACTGCGGATCGAGCGGAGGCGGGCGGAGGCGCAGCGCGGGACATCACTTTAGAGGAGAGCATTGATACACACACTGATCTCGTCCGGCACCCTGGCAGAGCAAGAGCTCGGTCAACGACGGACGCGCAAGTACCATTTTAGCTTTCGTTAGCTCGGCGCTCGGGTAGTAAGAAAGTGAGGCCAAGATCGGGGCTCGCTCAGCAGAAGTCGTACTTATACGGCGGCTGGAGGTGCATTAGCGGCTATCACACTGATTGCAGCTTCCACTTATGGATTGCCTGCTACAGGACACGAGCCCACGAATTGGGTCATGAAATATCATTCAGGTTCTAGAACTAATCACTCCACAGAGACATCACTGTTGCGAGCGTGTGACGACCTTATCAGGAATGTGCTGACTTGGGTAGAATCTTGGGTAGTCAGGCTAGATTTTTCAGTTGCGTTTGACTAAAGTGATCACCGGGTCCTTTTTGTGTGCCAGACATCTCGCCTAAAAGTTGCTGGCACCGCACTGCAATAGTTTGGGTCCAAGTTGTAGAAAGGAAGATTTCAGAGCGCTGACCCCAACGGGCAAATTTAATCCTGGAAGCCTTTAAAGTACGGAATCCTCTGGTATATGTGCCTGCTCCACTTCTTTTCACATGTTTTACTCTCTGCTCCCTCTCTCTCTCTCTCTCTCTCTCTCTCTCTCTCTCTCTCTCTCTCTCTCTCTCTCTCTCTCTCTCTCTCTCTCTCTCTCTCTCTGTTACTCTCTCTCTCTCTCTCGCTCTCTCCCTCGCTCTCTCTCTCGCTACCTGTCTGCTCTCTCTCTCTCTCTCTCTCTCTCTCTCTCTTGCAGATGTAATCGATAAGCACAACAGCACAACATGGGATTCCATTGTATGCAGACAACACACAGCTTTGCCTGTATTGTGATCCCACCCCGCTTTCGAGTAAGTCAAACTCTTTTAACTCCCTTGTCGTATGAGTTACTGTTATTTGCAATTGAAGGCAGCAATCTTTCTCCAATTGAATGAACATGAAGCCAAATATTATGAACGAACAGAGCATTACTCAGACATTTGCAACAAGCTTTGCAACAAGCAACAATTTTGAAACAGTCCCTTGAAATGAGTTTGGTGTGAATATCTTCTCTAGCTTATGCACGCAAATTTGGTATTCTATTCAAAAGGAACCCGTTGCTGGATGACCTCATCAGTTTCAAAGTCAATTCTGCCTACTTTCAGCTATGCACCATGGCAAAAACGGGCCTCCTTAGATTGGCATACCATTGGTCGTGAAGTGTGAGCACCCAGCCCCGACCAAGGGCAACACGCTTAACCCAACTTGCTGACTTTTTACTCAGCTTCCAAGATACTCGCCAAAATCCTATGATACATGAGTACACATGTTCTCTCACTTGACCTTCCAAATTTGGTATGCTACATGTACGTACATTTATGTCAGCAATCCACAAAGCACAATCATATTTCAATATAGACCTGGTTATTTATTAAAATTTGTAATAATGTCGTGTCCCCTCTGTCACGGCAAGGAGCCGTTTCGCATACGCGCCCGTTGGTCGCAGTCACTAAGCGTACGTCATACCACCGTCTGTCCTCTTTGGGGGCGCCTGATTAGGGTATGGTGACTCCCATCTGCGATGAATCGAACCCGAAAGCTTGGAATCTGGAATCTGTTACTCAAGCAGCTCGCCTGAATTGCACTATTTCACTCGTTCAAATACATATTTTGTAAGATGCATATAATTGAAATCATATTAATGCAAATCCTGATTAGGGGTAATTTAGTTTGATATATCTTTACAGTATATATATATATATATATATATATATATATATACACGCAAATAAAGTAAGCTACTATATTGGCTTTAGGTAAATGGTACTTAAGACTGGGTAAACCAATGGGCTTGTATAGCACCACAGACATAGTCTCCGAGGCTTTCAGCTTGCCATCCCGTTTCAAGAGAAGACATTTTATGAGGAACTAAACCAGGCCTCCAGTGCCAAATGCTAGCCCTTGATAGCTTAACAAAAATTAATCAATCGTGGACTTTTTACCTCAGATTTTTGTCTGTCTCTGCAAGCAAAATTGTCTGAGCAGATACTGTTAGATTATTGGCAAACGGATAAAATACAATGAACACTGGACCGTAGCCCTGAGTGATCGTTATCTAAGGTGCTTTGAGCAAACGTGAAAGTATGTAAAGGTCAGCCTCAACACCAGTACTCAGGATCGGCAAGCTAGAACGGCCGCATAAGTCATTCTTCCGTTTCTGATAATAAACATAAGCTCCGGTTGCATAGCCAGGAATTGGCCCAGATGGAACAAAGCCTTGACCTTTTCGTGACCGTTTAAAAATGGCGTCATGATCGCCCCTCAAGGTCAAATTCGTAAGACTGCTTCCACGCTTTTCTTTTTTACCGTATACTGTTAAGGACGCCATACTCTTCAGTCCAGCAATTCATTAGTTCGAAGCAATCATGATCGGGAGCCACGGGAGTGAAGTAAAATACCTTGAACCGAGAATGGGTTCACTTTCCTATCAAACGCACGATAAATTGTTCGGACGCGTGCGAGAGCTTGAAGCGCGAGTGGCGAAACTTGTCGTAGCAATTCCTTTAACAGCTGCTGACGTCACCTAGTGCCACTGAGAAACTGAAAGGACTCATCTCTCGAATTATTGTAGCCAATGAAAAATACAAATGAATTATTAATATCTCCCCCAGTAGCCCATGTCCTGACTGTTGATTTCCTATTCCAAAACGACCCGTGGCTAGATGACCGAATCAGCTCCATCATCAAAGAGGCTTGCATTAAGCTACGTAATATTGCAAGCTACGTAATATTGCACCAACTGCGAGAGTGCTCAGATAAGCCTAAGGCCAAAGCCAAGCTTTTGTTCATTCATCATTTTAATTTTCAATTTCAATTCATTACAAGTTCAAGTTATGTACATTTGTGACTTGCCGACTAGACTGCTAGCGCTTACCTCGAAGATCTTTCCGCCTTAGCCATAAGACGCTAACAGATAGTGGTTCAGCTCGGCGGTTCGGCTCGTTGGCCGTCGAGTAAGCGCGCGCTCGCGTATGCGTGCGCTCACGCAATCCTGCGCATCTCGTGCATGCTCGCAGAGCATGAGAACGGCTACAACTAGATGACCGAATCAGCTCCATCGTCAAAGAGGCTTGCATACCAAAGAGGCTACCGGCTTCAGTAGGATGTGAATGGTTACAACTACCTTGACGCGGTCAAACGTCCATGCGACCAACGCAGGCAGATGCTTCAGGTGCTCGCGCGGCCCAACTTTCTTCGACGATCTGACTCGGTTTGACTGACGCTCGTACAATGGCTCGATCGCGTAAAGGCAGCTCAATTAAGGAACCTCTGCTGCCTGCTCGTTTCTCCATATTTTCGCGCCTCCAAGTTTCAGGTAAAACGACTCTTTTTAAGTATTTGATGAAGTACATTTTAATTCAGAGTATGCGCAGCATTTCGAGTATCCAGTCTACACAGCGGTCTGCAAATCTTTGGCAAATCTATAAATAATTCAAAAGTCTGCAAAGCTATTCGCGTAACCTCGGACGGCGTAAAGAGCATTCTAGGATTCTGAAATGCGATCGTACGGCATCCTTCGCTGCCGCTCCGTACGTACCGCAAGCAGCAAATTGGATGCAGGACTTCGTAGCACAGGATTTATAGCTCGCATCTTTAAAAATTTGAGCTCAATATTAGCGGCTGTCGGGAAAGAGCGAAGTCATTGAGGAAAACCAATTTGTTTGTCAAGCCATTAGGCTATCAGTCGCGCGGCAGCTATGATAGGGCTTGATTGAGGTCGATTCTAATTTCACAGACGTGTTAGTTCATGACCAGCAGCTACGTTCAAGCTGAAGGCTCTGAGGATTTTGTTCGATAAAAATGTAACTCGTCTTACCGCTTGATTTGAGGATTTGAGCTCTAGCTGTCAATACTTGTCCGTTGAAGAAGCTATAACTCTTTACTTCCTGTTTTCTTACACCCCGCAGTAATAAAAGTAATAATAGATTTGATAAAGCGCCCTCAGAGAACTCAATCTCTTTCTAGGCTCTATACACTTGCTGCAAAGGAAGCACAATCGACTGGTTAGTGGTAGCATGCTCAATACCTACCAAAAATAACACGGTTCAGTTCCAGCATTCCAGGCTGTCGGTTGCATTGCAACAGCCGTGGAAGGAATCTACAGTTACTCTCGAATTCCATGTCACGTCCTCGTACGCCTTCATTGTCGACAGATCGGGAAATATATTCACTCGTTTTGTAGCATCTAGGACAGCATCTGGGCACGAATACATTAAGCGTGCGCTCGAAACTTTAGCGCACAGCGAGTCTGGTGCGAAGAATGCTCGCTTAGACTGCCTAGCATGTATCCAGGCAGCGCTGATAGCGTGCGCTTCGCTTGTATCGATTGAGCTGAGTTTTTGCTACGGGCTCTACCTGGCCGTCCGCCTGCGCCGAGCTTCTATCCCGACGCTAGGCCAGCTCACTCGCATGGCCCACTGGCCGGAAACGCGTCGACGAAAACGCAAGATGTCGCCAGTGATTCTAGCCTTTTTCCTAAGCGCGACATTCGATGTGACGAAACGTCCCCCCTCCGAATCGCGGTGCGTTTCAGCGAGCAATTTGCCGTCGCTAATCCGTCAACGCAGTCGTCTTTTCCGGCCTCTGCCGAATGTCTACCGATAGATCGAGTCCTCTCGGTTCTCTCGGTTCTATTGATGTTGCCGATTAGAATCGTTATCGTCGCTTTCTCATGTAATGTAATGTATCTCCCTCTGTAACTCCACAAAGCCACAATGACAATGTGGGTGGGTGGGTGGGTGCTACGCATGACATTTTTTTATAGCACGCTCACAGCCTAAACGGCTTTCGGTGCGCATTCGGTAGCCAGCAGACTTTATCTCGCGCAACCAAGAGAAAGTGACAAGCAGGGCCCCGAGTCAGGAGAGCAGCTGAGTTAGTGAGTAGCATGGAAGTAGCAGCTCAGGACGGCTGGACAGGATGTGCCATAGTCGGCTGCAGGATGTTAGATGTTGTTGCGTAAGAATCGCTCAAATGAGCTCCACAGTTTAGGACATGCGGAGCAAAAGCTTCTGTTGCCAACGGTCTTTACGCGGAGAAATGGAACAGCTGATTCATCTCATGCTGCATCTCTGGGAAATTGTATCAAGTTGATACTCGAGCGGCCGCTCATTTGAGCGCCGCACTTCTATGCTTGGGGTGGACGCACAGACACTTACGTCCCCGGCACGATCGGATAGCTGCTACGAACGGCCATCCCCAACGACGCGTGCGCGACAAAGAGTAGTGAGAACGCAGATAGCGAGCAGGCCATTCACCGCGAACTCCCAAGACGCACTCTCCTCATCGTGCAAATCGTGCATCCCGCAGAAAAATAGCAAAGGAGGAGGCTTCGAGCTCGGCGGCGCCGGCGGCAGCGGCGGCGGTATGGGGGGAGTCGGATTGCTATGAGAGCGCGTACGAGTAGGTGTACTTTAATGCTGGTGCGGCGCTCGCGAGGAAGTCTTTCTCTCTCTCTCAGCTTTCCGCTGCCGAAACTCGTCGGAAGTTTGCGAGTCTGAGGCTCTGCTCGCTCTCAGTCCGGCTCGCGTTTCGGTGCTCTAGCCAATGTCAGGCGGCTTGCAAGTAGAATACACACCGCTGGCTGGCAGAAACCGGCTGCCGTTTTCCGAACGTCCTTTAGCCGTAGCCGAAACGCCACGATCGAACGCGATCCCGCGACGGCGCTCAGACAGGAAGCGAAGCGCGCATTTCGGCTGCTCGGAGAGAGCTGAGCACGCGCAGTCTCTCGTAAGCGCTCAAATTCCAGTCATCGAGCAAGAGCGGCGCCCTCTTGCCGATCAGAAAGAGCATCGCGCCCGACCCAGTCGCGCAGCGGCGCCGAATTATCCACAGCAGCTATTGCCGCGCGCGCGTGCGCGCCGCGCGCGTGCGACGCTTGTGCGTCTCGCGCGTGGAAAAGGTCGAGCACGCGCGCCGCTCGCTGTGAGCGAACTCTCTGCCGCAGGACGCGCTGAACGGGGAAGGAGGGAGGTCGTTTCCTGCTGCTTTCAGGCGAGCCACCATCGGACGGGCGCTTTACGCGCTTTACCCGAACGCCGCTCGCGTTCCGCTTGCGCCTCCGGCGACGACGCTTACTCGAGGCCGCAGCGGCGGCTTAGTTTGTTCGCTCGCTCACCGGAGCGCGGCGCGAGTCGGAGGAGGCCGCTGCGACGAAGCTGAGACGGCGCGCACGACAATCGGGCATCCAGAGGCGGCGTCCGAGGAGGCAACGGCGGCTCAACTCGCCTCAGATTGAGCTGGCTCGCTCGCGTTCGCGGAGATCGCGCTTCGGCGGCGGTCCAACGAGAGCGCGGCCCGCCGCGGCTGCCGCTATCGCCCGAGCGCGGTTAAGGCCCTCTGTAGGCGGGCCTCTTGTTTTTGAAAGCACAACACAAAACCTCCGGCGTGCGCCATAGTGCTCCGCACTGCGGAAAGGTGAATAAAGGAACGAATTACGAGCTCAACTTGCGCGTACCGGCCGATGTTTCGCGCTGCCAATGGCCTCACGCATTGAGTGACTCGTGAAAGCAAACCGTCGCCCGCCGCGCCAGCTTTCGCCATTGTGCGTCCAGAATAGCCGCTTCGAATTGCTTGGCTTGCTACGACCCTTCCGACGCGAGCGCAGAATTGGGCAACGGAGCTTTAGGTCACGTGAACAGTTTGTGGACTCAAGTCGGATTTCTTCTCCGTATGGCGGTGGCAGCGGCGACCCCCATAGAAAGACCGCGCGTGCGCGCGCATAGCACAACGTGCCAGTCCCGCTCACAGACCGGGGCTAGTGAGCTGCAGTGGGTCGCGCTGTCGTGGTGTAGTCGGTCGGCTGCGAGGCGGCGGCGGCAGTCGAACCGCCAGGAAAACGTCGCAGCCGCCGTAGCTCGTCTTGCCGGTGGCGAGCGCCGAGCGCTGCTGCACGGCGCCTCGGCTCTTGTCAAAATGCCGCCGCGCTCGAACGAATCGGCGTCTGTCATAGGATTATCGAGAAATGCGAATACTCCCCGCGGTCACGTGCTCCCTCATGCTTGTCTTCCGATGAGGTCACTGGTTTCAAATCTTGGCGCAGCGTATCGGCCAACAGCACTCGATCTGCACTTTTACACGAACAAGCAGCAGTGCGATTCGTATAATAATGACGATAATAATAATAATAATACAATAGTACAGTGTACTAAAGAAATTATATCTCTTTCTAAAAACTTTACATGAGCTGTTATAATAATAATGATAATAACAAATTTGATATAGCGCCCTCAGAGTACTCAATATCCTTCTAGGTACTTAGCATTTGCTGCAAAGAAAGCGCGATGGAACGTTTAGCGGCAGCATGCTCAATAATTACGAGAATAATAGAGTCAAGGGTGACATGCTCAGGCTCAGCGTGCAAATATGCCAGTATGGTTGGTGGCAGCGTGCACAGTGTTAGCACGCATAAGCGCGTAAAGGACGAATCACACGGACCCACTAAATGCTGTGATAAATAGAAGCTTTTTAAGCTTCTTTTTAAATGTCGTCAAGTCAGGAGATGTCGTGACGTAAGTCGGGAAGAGTTCTACGCTTTTGGAGCATTCAAAGTAGAATTTGAGGTTAGTTCGAGCATAGCTATTCGACTTGAGTCAGAAGAGCGGGAAGTACGAAGCCTGGCTTGATTGGGAAATAGTTCAGATCGGTATTCTATAGCGAGAGAATGAAGAGACCTAAAAGGGAGCGACAAAACATCGAGGTCGATACGCTGCTCGATGAGAAGCCAGTGCAGGCTAGGGAGAAGTGGAGTAATGTGGAAACTGCAGGTTTCATGATAGAAAAGCCTAGCTGCTGTGTTTCGCACCAATTGCAAACGCCTTATTGCATAGGGCGGAAGATGTGCGAGTAGTTATTTACAGAGGTCGAGACGGGATGTCACAAAGGCATGGGCCAACTTGGATGTGGTATCCCTGTCTATGTATGCCCGAATGTTACTTGACTGGAAGTAGGAATATTTGACTGTGGAGCTGATGTGTTCGTCTATTGAAAGGTCACATTTTGGAACAGGACACTCAGATTGTATGCGGATGCTGCAGGAGAAATTACTCAACAAAATGAAAAGCCGCGGAACCACTCGGGCTCTGTGTTTGTTCCGCTTCCTTTCACAAATAATTTTTTCACTCTTACCGATGTAATCACTAAGCATGGTCAAAGGTCTCATTTATAAGCGGATGAAGTACATGCTGTACCTGTGCTTAATGTACTAGTGGATGTACCAGGGCTTTGATCTCACCCTACCTTCTCGCACGTCAAACTCTCTCGTCTCACCCCGGGATGCACGTATTTCGGATTGCGATGCATATATTCACCTTGGATGGCCATAAACTTTGTTGATTTAAATGATGATAAAACAGACTTACTAGTTATGTGCCAACTAGCGTTGTTAAGAAATTGGAAAACATATCCCTCAAAATGAACTCTGCCAGCATATCTCTTGTAGTCTCAGCACAAAATCTGGGTGGCATTTTCAAAAGTAAAATTTCACTAGACGACCACATCAGCTCCTTAGCCAAGTCTACCTACTTTCAGCAAAAGGACATTGCAAAAATTTGGGCCAGCTTATACAGGGATACCACAACCAAGTTGGTCATGCATTTGCGACATCTCTTCTATGCTTCTGTGACTCACTATTGGCATATTTTCCGGCCTGTGCAATAAGGCGTTTGGAGCTGGTGCAAAATTCTGGAGCTCGGCTTGTCTGCCGTGAGCGTCGCGGTTTCCAGGGTCTCGCCTTTTACCTGCTCTGCCTCCCCATCTGGCAGCGTATCGACTTCAATCGGTTCAATGCTGTTCACTTTTAGTTTCTCTTCATTCTCTCACGCTCCAGCTTGCCTATCCAGCTAGCTACTTTCGAGTCATGCCAGGCAACGACCCACCCTCGCTTCTGACTGACTCAAAGCGTTACGCTGTGCGTCAAACCAAGCTAAAATCTACTGGTGAAAGTGCCTTTTTTTTCGAATGTCCCCAAGACCTGGAACTCACTCCCGACAGAGGTCATAACATCCCCCTTGACTCGACGACATAGAGCCAGACACTACACTAAAACGCACCTGTTCCTCACAGCATTTGCTGGGTTCTTACGAATTGACACTTGCGTGCTCATGCATGCTGAAGCAGTGCTTTCTATCACTAACTATATTGAAAAGCTTCTTTTACAGGATATGTGAAGCCCCTAGAACGGGATTAAGGTGCTTACCTCTCCCGAACGAGGTCAGGGTGATCGCCTTTGGCGACCGAGGTCATGGGTTCTAGCCCAGCGCATGATTGAAGCACCTGAATGGCAAGTCAGTTCTCTCAGGGCACTTGACAAATTAATTATATATTTTTTTAGAAAGAGATTGAGTTCTCCGATGACGCTATGCAAATGCATCATTGTTATTTTTTGTTGTTATGTTAAGAACGAAATGTCCGCAATGGCGAAGACTGACGCGAGCGTCACATACTTTCAATCGATGTGCATCCACCGCTCGTGCGATACGCGTGAATTTGCCATCTCACTCACGTCTGAAAACCCTGGCTGCGCCACTGCATATGGACTATCCGTACCTCCGTAACGACGCCGGGCGACATCGGCAGCGTCGATTGCACCAGCTCGCGATCCTCGGTTGTATTGTGCCGTTCCGCAAAGCCGCCGCACAGCACTGTCCGAGTGAATTTTACTCTGCGTGTCCAGGGATTCTGAAACTTTGCACGTTGTGACTAACTAATTGGACCGCTTCCTTATACATATATATATATATATGTATATATACATATATATCTAGTAAATTTGTCATTATTATTCCTATTATTTCTTACAACGGGCCACGAGCGGCGTCTGCAGCAGCCAGCTGTCAACGGCCGGCCAGGTGAACGTGCCTCTTACATAAGGCGAGTGACTAGGAAACTGTGTGCTATGTAAACATACAAATTGCTAAGTGCGATATACAAACAGTTAAATTGCTGCAGCATTCGTGGCGTCACGTGCATAGAGGGACCTGCGTGCTGGAGCAAGCAGCAGGCAGCTGAAGCATTCCTCGGCCAGACCCACGCCGAGCGCCGCGTCTAGGAGACCGACGAGCTGAACTAGCTCCGTCCGGGCATGCACGCGACCGGAAACTATCCGAAGGAAGGCCGACGAGTTAGCATCCCGTCGAGACGGTACCTGGCCGAAGAGCTAGATATGTTCATAGTACTCGTGAAATCAAACGTCACTGCCGACACGGACGAGGCTCAGCGAAGCCCTCTCGACGACCAGCTTTCCCTCGCTTCTTCTGCGGAGGAGGGAGAATTTCGAGGCTCAAAGGAAACATTCGCTCCATGCGTAGCGACACGCCCCGGGCTGTTTTCGCTCGTAGCTGGCGCGCGCTTTTCGCGAGAGACCAGTTCCAGAGCGGCGGCTAGCGACGCGCAACGCGTCGCCCACCGATCGGCGTGGCGGCTGCTCTCGCCGCGCGGTCGCACTCTCACGGACGCGTTTCGCTTCGAGAACGTGCCAGTCTGACGCAGTTTCTCTTCACAGCGGCCGTCGCTCGTGGCCTGCACCAGACGCTAGCATTTGCAAACGGCCGCGTCGCACTTACAGCTGCAGAGTCGCGGCCCCCTTTCGTTCTGAGAAGAAAACTCGGCCGCGCCGGCGAGCGCGAGGCTCGGGCTCGCGAGCGCGCCTTGTTTTTATTGCGTTGCGCCCGCGCGCCGACCGACCGAGCGTCTCTTCTCGAACACTCCCGCGGTGCCGAGCTCTCGGGCCGCGGCGGAGCTGCGCGGGACTTCCCCAAGCGTGCAGTCCCGCCGCGGCCCGAGACGGCGAGCTCGAGGTTTCCTTAGGAAAAAGGTAGCCGAGCGGTACTCCTCGGCTAGACTTCTTTCGAGCTAGTCTACGTGCGAAGCTAGGCCGCCGGCGTCCTGAGCCGGCGTCCAGAACGACTTGCTGCAGCGAGGATCGCCGAACCCGATAGCGGTCGGTCGGGCTCCTTTACTTTCGAAACGAACTCTGGCGGCAGCTGGAGCCGAGCCGCGCCGCGGGTCGACTTTCCGCAGCCCGCCAGCTCAGCGGACGGAAGCGACCGACCAGCCGCCGGCTTCGCGCCGCGCGCCTATTCTCGGCTCGCTGTATTTCGACGCGTGCGCGCGTGCGTAGCTCGAGCTCCGCGGTGAGCTGCTGCGGCGCCAGTTCTGTCCGCCAAGGCGGTCGTCTCTGCGCGCTCGCATCCGGCTGGGAGGAGAGTCGGACCGGATGCGAGCGCTGTCGGCCCTTGCCTCTCTGCGCGAGTCAGGCTTCTCGCTTCAAATCTCGCCATCTTTCGTCCTTTAGCTTCGACCCACTCCTGCGGCTCGTTGTCTGAGGCCGACGGCGTTAATACACTACACGATTAATTCGTGCAGCGCCCCTAAGAGAACTTAATCTCTACTCACAGGCGCTTCACGTACGCCGCGGGGCTCGAGCCCACGACCTCGACCTTTGGTCGGGGCGAGCACCTCCAGCACTGGGCCAAACCAGCTCGTTGGGCCCCTTTCTGTCCGCCTTCGTCCTGCCCGACACTTACAGCATCCCCCGTTCGGCAGTCGTGCAAACGAACGCCTATTTAAGTTGCAGCCACGTGTCGCGGTACATTCGCCGGCGTAGATTTCTCCTGCCGAGCAATTGAGGGAGTCCGAGCTAGCGGGGGGGGGGGACGCTCGGCGTACTCGGGCATATGAGGGTCAGCAGTACCGAGGCGTTTCCAATATCGCCTGCTGCCATGGTCGGCTCTGTTTTCAGTACGTCGCCGGCATAACTTGGTCAGAGCTTAAGTCCATCAATGTACCATCAGGACTAGCCAACAGCTTCCAAGCCGCACTGCCAATGCACTACGGCCGCCACAACCCCCAATGTGAAGCAATTATAGCATTACAAATACAAAATATATAACTTGTTTCTACACCGCCGCACGAGAACTTATTAGAGAACTTGTTTTATCCTCTATCTGGGTGCTACACAATTTGCCGCAGGGCTCATTCCCAGACACGGGTCTCAAAGGCGATCCCATCAACCGCTGGGCCAAATCAGGGCGGCTATTATAAGTAAGCATATTTGTGTAGCGCCCTGTGAGAACAGAGTTTCCATCTAGGCACTTCGCAGCCACGAGCCCCTATAGCTTATTTTATTCTCCACCGCATTTCTAGTCACCGGCGATAGCTTTCGCTATTTTCCAGAGAATCAAGCTTTTCAGGATTGATAAACCGTGGATGCTTTTTCGGTCAGGGTTCTTAAATAGATTACCATAGAAGCTCAAAAACGTTGCGACAAGCGAAAGATAAACCAGTAGTTCCGCTGCGTTGTGACCGTTAGCAGGCCCTATGCAAGGTCTGCTGTTTATGCCTGTAGTAGTTTCGTCAACTAGTGCTCGCTCTCGAAGCGCGTGTAGACAATAAGTAAGTAATCTGCTTACATTGCAAGTTGACCGCAAAACACAATCTCCTTACGCTGAATTTCATCGCGATCGCGCGCTGGTTACTGGAGCTTGGATTCGACCAGGCCAAAGTAGCCAAGCCATCCTCCTTCGAGAAATGCTAACCCTACTATTACGACCCGACTCAAATAAAAAAAACGCGGAGCCTTAACACTGTTCTACAGAAGTTGTCGTCGCCGTCCTATTTGGGGAAATCAGCGTTGCGTCATCTAGCAGTGCTGGGACTTCCGATGAAGTCGGAATAGGTCGTCAAATTTGGTGAACTGACAACTAGGCGCCAATTAGCACTCAAAGGCATTTCTGAAATAAGAAAGTCTTCCCATCTGGGCCATAGACGGCAATGCTTGTTAGCCGGCAAATCTTTTGTGTCAGATAGGCTACCTACCATATGGCCTCCCTGCATCTGCCAACAGCTCGATACGCTAGGTCCTAATCCTAGAACCATACCCGTGGGCTACGCCACTTCTACCACCCTCCCTTCCCCCCCCCCCGAAAGCACAGCGCCTTTTTTAAGGGGGCTTGACTTTTCTAAGAGATTCATTGAGCCTTGACCGATTCACATATTCATTGTCGGCAGCACGTCACAGCTGGAACTTGCCTCCTGGCTCAAGGGTGGCTACAGAACGCCTTTGTCATATTCTCTACACCCCTGCATGGCGCTCTTGTTTCGCTCTATCCAAAAGCTTCCGCCTAAGAGCTGCCGGCGGCAGTTGCTGGCTAACTCCTTGGCAGCAGCCTTACCACTACTTTGCTAGCATGCTTCATTTTGATAGCAAATTTTTGCTCATCACCAAGTTTACTTACTGACTGAAGTCAGCCGTTTGTCGGGCTGGTTTGGCCCGGTGGTTAAGGCATTCACCTTGATATAAAGGTCAAGGTAAATTCACTTTTGCCTGAAGTTGTGGTTTGTGAAGCTCAGTGGTATATGCGAAGCGCTTGAATAGAGATTAATTTCTCTTAGAGTGCTATACAAACGAACTATATTTACATTTAGTTATATTGCGGTCACTTCACATTCAAGCGCTTGGTCTTGCAGGATTTTTTCGTCTCAAAATCGGGCAGCCGAACTAAACCCAGAGAACACGGTCAGCCGCGAAGGTAGCCGCACCGGAGACCGCTGCACGGAACACCTTCGTGGGTACGGCCGGCAGGCAGGATTGAGCCAAAGGGCTGCACCGAACCCGGGCCGTGGCTGGACGGGTCACCAAAGCGACATCTGGCGAGCGAGCCTCTTGGGAGCCATCGGCCACGTGCCGCTGCTGCCTGCCGCTCGTCTCGCTTATCTCGCGACTGTACTCGGGCGACCCGGCGAGCTTCGGTCACGCTTGCTTCGTACTTAAAGCGAACGGCCGACGGGTTTTCGCTTCTTGCAATCCCGCCTGCTGCGGTGCCGGGCAAACAAAGCGGTCGCCTAAGCTCGGCGAGACGGCTTATCCAAGCGGACGGCGTGTGCCAGCGAGCCGGCGCACTCGCGGCGAGGTTAGCGAAGATCCGGGCAACCGCAAGAGCTCTCCGAGAAAGTTAATTAGCACCCGGCTCTTGCTGAGAGATCAGCTACTCTCAGGCGCTGCAGGCGCATATTATCTGGCGCAAGAACGACAATCGATAAAACTTGAGTCGGAAGCAGTGCGAAATTTCACCTCCAGCCGCCGTCTTTGGAATGTGGCCAGGTTCGCTAGCCGCCCACCATCCGTCGCCTCGTGTGCCGTCACTTTCCCAATGCTGAGCCCCGAGCTTCGAAAGAAGCGAGCTTCGCGGGCTCTCCGAAAGCAACGACGACGACGACCGATCGATGGCGCAGGCAAGCGGAGCTCTGGCCAGCGACGATAGCAAAATGGCACGATGAGTAGACGAGAGTCCACGAAAAAGAAACGTCGCCTCACTCTTGGAATCAGGCGATCGCTGCAGCACCAGACAGGCAGGCCCGTGGCCGGCACTTTGTCGACTAGATGGGGGCGCTCGACGAAGCCCGGCGCCAGCCTTCGCCGTCGTCGGGATGAAGGCGCGTCGTCGTCGTCGAGTGACGACCGTCGGCGAGGCGCTGCCGCCGCTACGGCTTGCCCTCTCGCTTCCACACGATGACCGTGCCGTTGGCGTCGCACGACGCCAGCAGACTCTCGTCGTAGTTGAAGCAGACGTCGAGCACGGGCGCACTGTGGCCCTGCAGCACGTTGACGCACGGTCGGTTGGCTCTCTCGATGTCGAAGAAGTGAACGCTCATGTCCTCACTTCCCGACACTGCAAAAAGGCAACGCAAACAAACCGAGTGGTGAGAAGCGCTGCACAGGCAGTGCACCGAAGCAGCAGCAGTGGGGGGGCACCGCGTTAGCTAGTCCGCGAGGAGATCGCTGGCGCCGTGATCTCGCTGGCGCCGTGACGGCTAGCTCACGGCCGACGGCAATGCAGCCCAAGCAATGCGTCTGGCCCAGAGCTAAGGTGCTCGCCTTAAATAAAAAAAAATTAGCTGATTCAACTGCCTCATTTGTATAGCGACAGGAGATCCTGAACGGCTATCGCCGCTTGCAGTGGGCAATTGAGGATCGCGGGCTTGAAGATTCGAACCCATGACCTCGGTCGTGAAAACCTCACCTCATGGGCTATCACGACCGAGTGTGAGGGCTCGAGCCTCCTCCCTCACTGGCACATGTACAGCGGGCGTCTGGACAGAGGTCATGTTCTTTTAAGGAGCTATACAAATGAATTATATTTCTATACATAAATGTTGGATAACCCAACCACCGGGCAGAGTTGGGCAACGTCCAGGTAGGGCCGGGCCGGTAGTTTACCAGCCCCTCCTCCCCCCCCCCCCCCCGGCAGAGATTGGACGGCCACCACGGTTGCCGGCCGATTTCCTGGCACACACCGTCGTCAGTCATTTGACGAACGCTAGGTGTCAAGTTCATTCAGGCCTGGAAGTGCTCTGCCCCTGGCTTGAGCGCCCTCTGCGACTTCGCCGACCTGCTCGGTGGCAGATCGAGGCACATAGCCAGCTGCTGCTAGCGGCTGCCAGCGGATGCAGCTCTCGCCTGTCGCGTTGGCCACTGCCTCGACATCACGACGAGACGTAAAAGAGAAGGTGCAAAGCCAGCAGCGCAGCCTTGGCGCTCCAATCGCCCACTCTTGGATCAGACATGCACAGTGGTGGGAGCTCAGCTGACGACTACGCCCACTCGGTTACTCGTCCGGGGCGCAGCTAGCATGGAAGCACTTGCGAATCGAGAAAGGAAGCGTCTCAACGCAACCAACCTTCTTCTCAACGCACCGGGACTTCCGCGGGCGGTGCCACTTGCACGAGCACGAAGCCAGCTCGAAGCCGCCGCGCGCACCCGACTGCCGCCCAGACTCCCAGCTCCCCAACTCTGCAGTCGTTCAGACTTTCTGTCGCTAGTCGGGGGGGGGCAGGGAGTGAGGGTGTTGGAGGTAGAGACAATTGCACTGGCACTCGACGACTGGGCGCTGGCGAGTGCTCGACATTACTGGATATGTCAGCATCGTGTTTGCTAAACAAATGACAGCAACACATGTCGCTACACAGGGGAAGATGCATCATTCGTGCATGAAAGTCATGCGGGAGCACGTGGGCTCTAGGAGATCGGTAAAACCGCCAGCGTCGGCTGCACCATCGGTCCGAGAAACCAGAGTTAGCGTTGCTTCGGTTCCCGCTTGCCATAGGTTAGGCAATCGATGCGGCGGGGCAAAAGGAAGAGGCAAGTAAACCAAGCCACCACAGCAGGACACTCGACCGCCTGGCAGAGCCGATGCGACAAGCTATCTACGCTTGCGCAAAGGCAGTCCAGAGCAAACGCAGTCCAGAGCAAACGCAGTCCAGACGGACGGTGGCCAAGCTATCGTCTTTTGGGCGACACGAAGGCTAACCGCCTGTCGTTAAACCTGGCGAAGGCAAACAGTAAGCTTAGTCCAGGTGGTGGGGGGGCGTTCTTTGGCCACTTCGCTGGTAGATAGAGTGACAGCTCTAGTCTCGAGCGACCACGAGCGGCACTCCACGCCCACTATGTGGAGGCAATCCAAGCGCTACAAACTCGGTCTGCACGGAGGGCGCGGAGAGCTCAGGCGTGGCTGCACGAATGGCATGCAGAGGCATCACGTGGCTGGCGATTTATTTAAGCCAGTGCCCAAATGGTGAAGAAGCTCGACGGGTGGTGGCTGGCAGAAGCTGGCTCACCAATGCAGGCGCCCTGTCTGAACGACATGAGCGGACAGAACGTGCTCCGGACCAGCTGGCTGCACTGCTTGATTGGGAACTTCTGCCGCAAGCTCAGGCTCCCGTCAGCTGCCGTCACCCTGAAACGATTCAGCAGAGAGCATTCGACGCACTCGCCCGCGCCGCTGCAAGCATGGCGGTGGACGTGGCGGCACGAGCGACAGCTGAGCAAGCCGCTGCCAAACCACGCACAAACATTATATATACATATGCATGTATGTATGTATGCATGTATGTATGTATGTATGTATGTATCTGTGTGTGTATGTATGTATGTGTGTATGTATGTATCTATGTATGTATGTATGTATGTATATAATCTCCCAATCTTGCTTAATTTTTTTCCCTCTCTCTCTCACACACACACACACACACACACACACTCTCTCTCTCTCTCTCTCTCTCTCTCTCTCTCTCTCTCTCTCTCTCTCTCTCTCTCTCTCTCTCTCTCTCTCTCTCTCTCTCTCTCTCTCTCTCTCTCTCTCTCCCTCCCCTCTCTCTCTCTCTCTCTCTCTCTCTCTCTCTCTCTCTCTCTCTCCCCCTCTCAATCTCTTTTTTCCACTTGTCATTTACATGGCTCTAGTGGCATCACATTAACACAGGGTAGGTTATGCACGGGCAAGCTATGGTAGTCGTACCTAGTCCAAAAGCAAGAGCTCATCGAATGGAGAGTTAGGAAAGACAAAGGTGCAGCGTGACTGCTTAGCAGCCCAAACTATCGGCCAAATCTATCAGCCGACATGGCAGTTGCCCTACACCTGTCGGCTGCATTCGAGTAGCTCAGACTAGCTTTACTCAAAGTGTTCACACTGAACGAAATAAGGAGAGGAATCTGTTTTTGGTTATATCACTCATCTTCATCGATTCAACGGGCTAGCATGATGCAGCGGTGACTTTCTTGTCTGCAATCGCATGGCAGCACAGGTCAAGCACAGTAGCATGTCACCCGACCGTGGGCTAGCATTTGTCATAGTTTTGCCCTTTCCTACTGGGAAGAAGCACAGCTTCAGCCTTTAATAACAACACCAGTACGTAGCAGTTGTTCTGTATCGTAAGTGCAAGCAGTTCAAGGTGAGGGAGATGTCTAACAGAAGCTTCAATTAGCTACTTGACTACGACCTGACAAAATTTGGGTCACTACACTGCATCCAGTCCACTACGTGACATCTCTTGCGGAGGGCCAGCGCTTTGTGTACACGGTTTGAGCGGACTTCCTGCATCTTGCTACTACTTGGTGGACGTGGCAGGAGTAGGGTGCCACTACTGAAGTGGCTCCACCAAAAAACGTGTCGCAGTCGCCCACAATCTAGCAACAGGCCATAGGAATTTAGGCGAGTGGCATTGATTGGCCCGTCAATTCCCGATCGATTTCTAACCTGCACTTCTATTCTTTGCTCGAGAGCAGTGTCAACAACTCATTGTCTGTGCAACTGTTTCGGAAGATTTCTCGAAACCACTTGCTGGAACTTTAAAAAAATGCATTCAAACTTAGCGCCATGGTCACTCGCCTATTATCATCATCATTATTATTCTCTCTCTTTCTCTGTGTCAAAAAGCACAAGCCTGCCACATGCATGAAGATAAATGCTTAATGACGTCCCACGTGCGGCTCTTCACTACCGCATCCGTATCCGGCACTGCCTCTGTTCGCCTCAAGCTCTCTTCCAAAATATTCAGGTCTGTTTACAAAAGGGCCCAGCCTGCACATATAACTTCCAAAATCGCTCGTCGGTGTCAATGTATTGAGTCCAAACTGTTGTCAAGGTCTCACCTGGCACGCCTTCATGCAGGAGCACATTTTTTGAGCTCGATGGAGTGAGAGAAGGCGTGCCACTTCACTCTAAGCTCTCTTCTTCGCGACGACGAGTCGCGACCGGCAGAGCAAGAGAGCGACAAAAGGAGAGCGGAGCAGTCGGAGCCGCTTCGAAGCCTGCACCGGAGCAGCAGCTGCGAGGCCCGCATGAACGCACACTCACACAAACTCGGCGCGTTTGTTTGCCTTAATTTTGGCCGAGTGGCAGCCTAGAGAGAACCCTGGGCGGCAGGCACCGTGAATGGAGTTGGAACAATTAAGCACTGCGACACGTGAGAGTGCACAAAGAATGCTTCTGAAAAAAGAGCATTCGCCGCGACATTTCACGCAAGCTCAAGCCATCATGCCCGTGAATGCATTCCAACAGAGGCCGTCTGCAGCTGCCCCGGCCGGCCTCGTGCACCCATTGGAAGGCCGGTCGGCCGACTGCGCGTGCGCGCAGCTGCACCGCCGGCCCTGCAGCCACGGCTCGCCAGGGCACGGCTCTTCAGAGTCAGCGTGCATCCCAGCCTCCAACAAAGGAGAGCAACGAGACCGGTCTAAGGTCATATGACATATATATGGAGGGTGGGAAAGAGAGACAGACAGACACACATAAGAGAGAGAGAGAGAGAGAGAGAGAGAGAGAGAGAGAGAGAGAGGGAGACAGACAGACAGAGACAGTCTCGAACGCACTTGCATGCCGATAGACGCCTGCTTGGCTGCTGCCGCTCCCCCTACTGCCAAGCGTTGCATCCGAGTGCACCCGATCGGGCGGGCCCAGAGGCGCACCTGAACAGCAGAATGCTTCCCGAGCTCGAGTTGACCAGGAGGCAAGGGTCTCGTGCTTCTCTGCTGATCCACGCTCGACAGTGGATCGACGTTATGGCGTGGCCAGAACATATGGAGAGCCTGTGCGAGAAGGCGAGCGGGTGCGGCAGCGGTTGCAAAAGGTGCACCCCACTTCGTACGAAAGCGAGCATGGGGCGCCGCAGGCCAGTGAAGAATGCTTGGCCACTTAAGGAGCACGGCTGGGGTTGCGATAGCCGGTGGAACCCAGCAGCGCTGCTACCGGTGGCCAGCCGGCTCAGCTGGCATGAGCAGTGGCAGCGGTGGTGGTAACAGCAGCAGTGGCAGCAGCAGCAGTCGGCCGAAACGGCAGCAGCATCAGCAGCAATGGCAGCAGCAGCAATTACAGAAGCTGTGGTGGCAGCAGCAGAAGCAGCGGTGGCAGCAGCAGCAGCATCAGGAAAGGGCTCACTTCTTGCCCTTGGTCAGCTTGCCGGTGGCCACGTCGCAGACGAACATGATCGCGTTGCCCTTGTCGTCGCCAGCCCAGAGAGGCGAGCCGCCGGCATCGAACACCATCGACATTACGCGGCACGTCGTCAGCCGGCCGCTGCCGTCCTTCACGCACTTGCCTGTGGACACGTTGAGCACCTGGATCTGACCGTCGCTCTTGCCGACCTGGTTAGATAAAAAAAAAAAGAGAAAAACGGAAAAACCAATCGCCGCAGACATTGGCGCATGAACGCGCTCAGCGTGTCCCGCGTCCACGAAGCGCATGGGTCAGTGAGTGTGGTCGATGCCTAGCAAGGATTTTCGCACGAGACTCGGTGGTCAGAGCGGCAGCTAAAGCCGCGGCAAGATGGCCGATTCCATCCTGCAGGGACGTGCTTGCACATCAGAGTCACTGAGTTCGGAATCCTGCTATGGGGCAGTTCTTTACCGTTCGCCTACGCAATCACAAGTGATAGGGACTATGACTTCGCTGCTGCTGCTGCTGCTGCTGCTTAGGTGAGACTGTCGAATCAGTTGATCGTAAGTCTCACTTCACTGAGAAAAAAGAGGTCGGCTGCAATGCACCAAAACTCGACCAGACGGTGGCCTTCCACGAGCGACCCGAGTGGCCTCGCGATTGTGAACCCCAAACGTCATCCGACACCCCATTGCACACCTTGCAACAGAATGGCAGCAGCGCCAGCAGCACAGCAGTGCAGATAAATCGAAGAGGAGGCGGGTGAATGTGCTTTCAATTACGCATTGACAAAAACTGGTAGCTGAGCAAACAGCCTGATGTGAACAAAAACGAAGGTGGACCCCCCAAAGTCACCTTGCTTGTATCTTCAAAGAAGGGATCAAGTTTGGTCGGCATTAGGAGTTAAACCTAGACGCCCAGCGCCGAATCTCACATTGAAAGACGTCCGCATGAGGCTGACTCATCGGCAGTAAACAGATGAAGTCTGACCATGCGGCTTGTCAATACGAGTAGAAAGGGCGGTGGTGACACCGTCATGCTGCCACTAACCACGCATCCCCGTTCGTCTGACAGACTGGCTATCTCCGCCCCATCACGTGACAGATGGCAGCGATCCAGCCGCTATGTCGCTGTAAGCACATGTAGCGTTGACGGTCGTGCATGCATCGCTAACACCCCATGCTGCCACGGCCTATTGCGCAGCTGAACGGCCTTGCCAATGCAGGGCCGGCCACTGCCTAACTAAGCCTTCCTGCACCACCGGCATCAGACAGGAAAGACAACGTTGACTCCTCAATAGGTCAGTGAGCCCATGTAAGCCAAGCCAGCTGCTCTAATGACACCAAACAGATCGATCTCACTAAGAACGACGCCATCTTCATACGCATTTGCTTCGAACATCAGCAGACGACGAGCGGCCAGTCACCGCTCGTCATCCGAGACATGGCGCCCATCGACTGTGGCAGCATGGCTTACTATAAGGAAGCAGACGCGCATGCCGTAGCAAGAGCGGCTTCTCTTGGGCCAGGCTGATGCGAGCACTGGTGCCACATGATGGCAACACACGACGCCAGCACCCCAGTCTAGGATGCTTGTATGCGCTTCTCGTGGACGATTGGGAGGTTCTTAGCGCACGGCCGTGCCGGCCTCCCAACTGCATCTAACCGCGTGCGTACCTTGCCCCGGCAGCCAGCAGCCACCATGCGAATGGGTGAGGCCAAAAAGTCAGCTACCTCGAGCACCTGCATTGACTGGATAGCACAAACCGTGCCACGCTGCGCTCATTGTTCCCGAGTGCCCAACAGACCGCCACGAGAGGCGCTGACCTGGCCGGCTTCATTGACAAACAAAGAATGGAGGGACGGCAAGTAGAAAGAGCCGAGTACAAAGCCGCAGTCACTCCTGCCCTGCCCTGCCCTCTGCTTCGCTCGAACGGCGATAGCTCAGCAGCATGCAATCGAGCGGTCACTCGGCAAGGCGTCAGGCTACAGAGGGATAAAAGTGACAGCCTCAGAGACAACCTGTGTCACGTGTCACAACTTGATCTCAAACCCCAGGCATCATTCTTAACGTCAAAGGTCGCTCGCAACTCTTGACTGTTAACTGTCCTTCTTTCTAAACACATTCCTTTAAATAAACCGTCCTTCAACCACTGGTCTGGACTCGCTCGAGGCACCGTTTTCCCAGTCTTCAATATGACACATTAAATAAATAAATATATATATATATATATACATATATATATATATATATATATATATATATATATATAATTCATTTATATAGAACCCCAAGAGAGGTTAATCTCTACTCATCTACACATCACATATGCCTCGGGGCTCGAGCCCATGACCTCAGCCAGACCTTGGTCTAGGCGAGCACCTTAAGAGCTTAACCAAATCAGCTCGGCGTTATATGTCGATTTCAGGAGGAAGGCGACTGACGTAGCCCTAGATCTAAAGGTAACCTGGTTTGGACCTGTGATTTCCAGAGCATTCGAAAGCTATCTAGGGGGGCCTAACTAGGGGGCCGTGTGTCACGCAAGCCGTAAGTGGGTACTGCAGCCAATCCAGAAAATTCAACATGGCATCGAATTTATGATTACAAATATCCTTCGCATTGTTGACTGCCATTTTTTCTGTCAAATCCGAGCACAAGCGCCATCGACAAACAGCTATTTCCAATCACATTGTGTATGCAGCAGAACCTCACCGGTCGACCGTGCAGTCGTATAGTCGGTCACTCCACATGCAGAAGAATACCACAGTATCAAGCTTCAGTAGCTACATGATTGAGGCAAGAGCTGAAAATCCACATTTTTTCCGGGCAAAGCCAAGAAGACAGCACGCTCGAGATCTTCAAATCGGCAGCCAAATTGCACGCTTCAAGACGACTGCTGCAGGCGATAGAGGGTTTCTCGCCAGACTACGATAGCGCCCGACTACGATAGCGACCACCGCACAACGACACAAGCGAGCACTATTCTAAACGCCCACAGGGCTCACACTGCACTGAGCTCACACAACTGATACAACTCGTTCGGGGCACGATGCTACGTACGATCACAGTGGGCGTCGACAAGAAACACCCGTGCTTCTTCTGAAGCAAGCGCTCAGCGAATACCACGGGGGAGCAGGGCAGTGGGCTCTCGCCTATCGATGCATGCGCCATCTCGCACGCTAGCGTGCACAGCGAGTCGCACAAACTCTCGAGCTCAAGGACGGCGACGGAGGAAAGGTGGGAAGATGTGCACGACTGCATGAGCGCCGCACTTACTGCAAACAGATTGTTGTTGAGCGGCTGGAAGGCACAGGTCAAAACTTCGGCGCCTTGCTTGTCGTCGAAGAAAACTCGAATGCACTTTGCGCTCGCAACCTGCCACAGCCGCACCGAACCGTCGAGCGACGACGAAAGGATGAGATCGTTGGACTGCGACCAGGCGAAGTCTGAGAGGAGAGGCAATATGAGACCGAAGCCATCGCGGCAGCAGCCGCTGTCCCACGCATCTAGCCGAGGCAAGCTAGCTTCGTCAGGGTGGCGGCTGACAGCGCCACCGCGCACGTCACAAACCTGTCACTGCGCTCACGTGGCCCCGCAGCACGCAGATGACGGTCGCTGGAGCTGGATCCAGCTGCATTACGGACAGTGTCCCGTCGTACGAGCAGCAGGCCACTCGCGAACGATCGTTGTGAGCAAATTTCACGCTCACGACTGTAAATAGGCCGGCTGCTGCTCATAGGCCTGAAGGTGACACCCAACAAAAGTAGTGTCCAGCGGCAAAGTAAGAACGCTGCGATGCATCGTCCAGCACGCCATAGTGACGACGCAAACGTAGCAGCACAACACGAGATTCGAAGCAGTGAAAAGCTGAATGCAATATCAAGATTCTCAGGCCAGACCACGATGCAGTCTGCCAAGCAGCTGAAACCCCAGTGCATGCTGGTTTCATCAGCTCCACGCGACATTGAGATGGGGCTGTAATCGTCCACCCAAAGCCACCATCACCCCACTCTCATCGCCAACACTCGCGACATCAGCACCACCATCGTAATTGTCAAAATTTAATGGACGAGATCAAAGCAAAAATCAGGAATTGTTCCCTTCCTTCTCCCTCTTGCTTTGTCGACCACACATTGAAACAAGCTTCCATGTTTGCATTTATGTGAGACTCTGGTAGTTCAATGCACAGAGAGAGAGAGAGAGAGAGAGAGAGAGAGAGAGAGAGAGAGAGAGAGAGAGAGAGAGAGAGAGAGAGAGAGAGAGAGACAGACAGACAGACAGACAGACAGACAGACAGAGACAGAGAGAGACAGAGAGAGACAGAGAGACAGAGAGACAGAGAGAGAGACAGAGAGAGAGAGAGAGAGAGAGAGAGAGAGAGAGAGAGAGAGAGAGAGAGAGAGAGAGAGAGAGAGAGAGAGAGAGAGAGGGGGAGAGAGAGAGAGAGATGTGGCTTTTACATTGTTGCTAAAAGTTTCTTTTTAGTAGACAATCAGGTTAGTTTGCTGAGCCGACTAACTCGAAGGCCTTTGCGATAGACTACAGTTTGCAACCAAGACCAAGGTTCAAGATCAGTAGTCTGCTCTCGTGAACCCACACAAGTGGCAGAGGAATAATTTTCCACAGTTTGATATGTGTTCCTGTAAGATTCCAAAGACAAGACTGAATATCACTTGGAGGTGCCACGAGGGCAAGCACTCACGAAACGCTTTCTTTCCTCAAAAGTCTTGTTCCATTACTACAAATGAACGAATGGGCCACACGGAGCCAGAGATTAAAGCACAGCCACCGGATTCAGTAAACTGTGACAACTGCAGTCAAAGTGGAACAGCTATCATACGTGGCTAGTGTGCATCTTATAACTGCTAGAAAAAACCGCTTGGCTGCTGTGGAGTTCCAACATTGAAGCATGGCATTTCTAAGGACTAAAAAGTTCACGATTTTTTTGGCATTTCGCTTCATAAGAGCTCTCACTTCAGTGCAATCACTGCGGGCATGACGGGAGGGCTTCCCTACCCACTGACCGGGGGGGGGGCCACCTTCTTCCGGCTCGTTTTGGTGCCGGGTCCGACCAGCATATTAGGTCACTAACCAAGAGCGCCCCGAAACTACGTCTGCTCACCACTTTTCGTGAAGCTGCCCTAAGGAAACAAAAGAAGGGGCGTGAACTCTTAAAAAAACGTCGTCCACAGAGTGGTGAGCTAGAATCTTCGAAGGCTTAGAGTGCATGGAAGCTTGAAGCCAGTAAAAGGAGCTCAGGTTGCCGAGGGAATATCGCCCGGCGGGACGACTTCCGACCGAAGGTGCTGGCTCATAAGCAATGGAAGGCGCCGTCTCAGTCGCTAGCGACACATTCATACAAGCATTGAGCCAGTGCGCCGAATGCTAGCCAAGCCCGGCCTACGTAGGAGGCTCACCAAGAGCAAGCCTTTGCTCACCGAGCGACACAGAAGAGATTCTCAGAAGCACCCGTGAGACCACGGCCCACGTGACCACACCCACCCAAGCACAGCAGACTACTCGAGTCGAGTTGTAGGGACCGACGATGAGGACGAATTCGCGCTGTTTGCAAAACGAAGAGCATTCGTTAGTCGGCGAAAGAACTCGATACACTAGCGTGACTGCTTCCAGCCAAAGGAGAAACGTGGGGCAGAAGTGGCATGGTTTGGGGTTGCTTCTGCTCTTCTGATGTCAGAATTCCCGTCCGTAAAGAAAGATGGGCGGACTAACGGACTCGCGGACCAGCACGGGTACACATCGATCTGGTGAAAATTCTGGGACTCTGAACACAGGAGCTCTAATGGGGCACGATAAAATTATTTGGAACCAGAACAATGAAACAAAGCCCAAACCCAGAGCTTCCGAAAGCTTCCCCTTAGCAGCAGCACTGGTCCGAGTCACGAGCTGTGGCCGAGTCGGACGCTTGACGTAAATCCTATAGAGCATCTCTGACAGAGGCTGGAGCGCTGTCCGAGGCTCGGTTCTGTGCCAGCTATTAGTCTAGACGAGCTGCTTAGCCGGCTGCCGCGCTACTGGGCTTACATTACCTCAGAAAAATGACAAAAGGGCAAATCAGAAATAGAATAAAAACAGTAGAGGCCCAAACAAAAAAATTATTTGCCCTGTCCATAATATTTTTACTTACGCAAGATATTAACCGTGTATTTAGTACTACATACAGTGCTCAGAAAGTGAAGGAGTATTTTTCTCTGTGTTAAGCCAGAGGCCATCTGCCGGCATAGGGTGGGTGTTGCCATATCGGGTAGCACAAGATTCTTTTTCGAAGGAATACAAGCCGGGTAGCAGAGAACACCAGAGACAGCTTGATAGGAATTCGCTGCTCACAAATCGCTAGCACGATTGACGAACGGATTCAGCTTCGCCATCTTCGTCGTGCTTCCGCTTCGTGACTCAGTCTCTCCGGCAGGCTGCTGCTGCAGGCTAGAACGCCTTTTCCTCTGGGCTTCTGCCGATGCTGGATTTCGTTTGGCATTCATCCAATATTTGTTCTGGATGTGTATTACTTTTGTAAGTACCGATTATTCGCAGACATTTAATAACACTGGTAGGACTCACACTTGACACTTATCGAGCAGCTTTACCAGTACGGCAACTCAGCCCTGGCCAAGCCTGGGAAGCACCGGAAGCACCAGCCGCCACATAATGCAGACAGCGAAAGCTGCAGGCATGCAACGGCTGCCCTTTGAAAAAAAACACTGTCAAGTTTAAATCAATTTAAGTGTATTAAGCTTTCCATGTTCTATATTAATTATATGAGTACACGTTGTACCTATATATAAATATATATATATATATATATGTGTGTGTGTGTGTGTGTTTGTTTATAACTATAAATATATTTGTTTATATAAATATATATATGTATATATTTATATATATATATATTTGTTAATATATATATATATATATATATATTTGTTTATATATAATAAATAAATAAATATATTTGTTTATATATATATATATATATATATATTTATTTATGTGTGCGTGCAAATTAGTACATTATATAACCCCTTTTTACACTTATCGTTGCTCTACTCTTGATGTGTGTGACTATGTAAACATTACAAAAGACTCAAGGCAAGTTCGACGTGAGGGACGGACTAACTGACCCACCAACTAACTAAACTAATGCACATAATACATAGACATTAGCTTATTAGAGGGGTATCTATGAGTGCTTTAGGGAGAACGCAGTCAATAAATCCATGCAAGAGGGCTATGTCCTACCGGTTACCCTTGCTATCTATGCAGGAGGATACATCTACCCAAATGAAGTCCATGTGTCTTGCAAAGGCTTCATTTCCGGCACATCCAAGTACCTAGGAATAGATTTAGTTCTTTTCGGGTGCTCTAAAAATGTCTCATAACTATTATCACTATTATTATTATTATTACTATTACTACTAATGTCAGTGGCCAAAATTAAGCACAGCCAGCCAAGCACGTAAGGTGCCATAAAAAAGCCAGTGGTACAAAGGGGAAATTATGATGATTAAGACCTCCCCCGATGGGACAGGCTCCAACGCTACACATACTGGTCCTCCTTTCAATCCGTACTGAAAAAAGTAGTTCCCTGCATTTCGGTAAAAAGAAAGAACATTTTACTTGAAAATGCCATCCAATAGTGCACACTACGCCTAAAAATGGCGTCCAATCGATGTTAGCGAACCCAGCTGAAAATGGCTCAAGCATCGAAAGCTAATGAGTAATTTCTTCTGCGAAGTGATATTTCCCAGTGAGCCGGTCTGGGCGACTTCCCTTTGCCGACGAATTTGGAGGACGTAGGGTAGCGATCAAGTGCTGAGACATGGACAAAGCAAGGAAGATTTCTGCCTTCACGAGAGGACAAACTTGGCGACTGCATTTGGCAGGCTACAGCAAGGTATGGATTGTATGAGGGCTTATGATTTCTGAGCAGCGTGTAACAGGCAATTGCAACTCGGTATGATGAAAACAAGTAGGCGGTGTTGTCGCCCGGAGCTGCAAAACGATCGTGACGATCGGGCCATAACAACGCAAGTCTTGAACAATGGGCCGGTTAGGAAGAGTAAATGACGAGAAAATGCCGAAACAGTTAGTCAAAAACAATCCCACAATTGTTTAGGGTAAGAATAATAATAATGCACTTGATACCTCTTAAAAGACAACATGATAGCAAAGAGAGTTGAATTTTTGACGATTTAAGGAAAGCATTAAAAAACGATTAGGCAAACCGTGTCAATTACAAAAGTAAACAAGAAGCAACATATCTACCAACAAAATTTGTATCGATAACTGCATCAAAAACAAAGTATATCCCTACTTGCAGAACCTTTGCACTTCGAGATACGTGTTAGCAGCTGGTTGAGGTACATGCTTGTGACTTTAAAACCGCTTCATTTATAGTGTAGCTTTGTGATTTGTAAGTTCCATAACTCGGCCAATACTTGACGGACCAACGTTCATAAATGAAGCTGTTTAATGGTCACAAGCATGTACCTTAATAGGCTGCAAACATTTACCTCGATGCACCAGGTTAAAAGAGTTAGAACAAAAGTCATAAAGGATGCCGACATCGGTAAATTTGTTATTTGTTGATATGCTGCTTCCTGTTAACTTCCGGGTAAGATGGTTTGCTTAATCAATTTTGATGAGTTCCTTTTAAAGAAATCGTTAAAAATTCAGATTCCATTTCTAACATGTTTGTCTTTTGAAAGGTGCCCTAAACAATTGCTCGATTGTTGGACCAATTTTTGTTTAGCATTTTCTCGACATTTACCCTCAAAAGAATTGTGTTGCTCGGACACTTTCAATGACAGGGCTTACACTGAGAAAAATCAATTGCTCCGAGAAGGTTCCACCAGCAAGGTATACTTACCAGGATTGCCCTTTTTAAATCTTTGTTTTCTAAAATGCAAAAATTAAGCCACCTTCAACCGAGTAGGGACCACACCCACTGGACCTTAGCTGACTGGCAAAGAGTTGTGTGGACAAATGCATCAAATTTCACCCATTTTCAATACTGGTAGGAGAGTGTGTGTGAAGCGGCATATTGAGGAAAATACAAAATAGTGGTAATCCAAGCCCGGTGGCCTTGAGAGGGTTAGATTTTAATTGGCAAAAACATAATGATCCTAAGCACAGCCCACTGCCGGTGAGAGAATTCTCGACATGGTTCCCATTAAGCGTATCCTCCACTGACTGTACGGTCAGAGTAATGTTATGCAATGCCATTTATCTCTATCTGTTGCTCCACAAAGACTATGTGGGTGTTACGAAGGAGAGCTTTGCATAGCGCACTCACAGCCTAAGAGGCTTCCTGCACTCATTCGGTAGCCAACAGACTTCATCTCACCCAACAAAGAGAAAGTGAGAAGAACAGCTGAGTCAGGAGAGCAATTGAGGTAGTGAGTAGCATGGCAGTAGCAGCTCAGGACTGGTGGAAATGATATGCCATAGTCTGCAGTAGAAGAGTAGTTGCCGTTGCTTAAGAATTACAGAAGTGAGTTCCACAGTCTAGGGCCTGCAGAGCAAAAGCTTCTGTCACCAGCGGTCTTTAAATGGAGGAAAGGACAGCTAATTTATTGTCCATACAGAACCTGAGGGGACGAAGAAGCTGAACATTGTGCAGCAGTTCAGCTAAATATGGAGGAGCCAAGCCGTGGTGGGCCATGTGGGTCAGCATAAGAACTTCGCTCTGTATCTGTTGATCAACCGACAGCCATCCTAGCTCTGTCCGCAAAGGAAACCCGTGATCAAACCTCAGGGATTACTAAAGTAGCCTTTCAGTCATATTCATCGCCAACTGTGGTGGCGTAGTGGCTTTCTTCGGTAGCCCAGCCAAAAAGGGATTACAATAATCTAGCCAAGACAGAACTAAGAAGGTAGTTGAATTTTTTGCATGCCACCGTGGAAGGCAGTTCTTACTCTTAGACAGGGATCGAACGTAATGGCTAGCTGTACAGCTGTCTTTTTAAGAAAGCTTTCCAAAATTAGGCAGCTGTCGAAGACAACACCTAAATTCCGAGCACATGTTGATGGTCACACAACAGCATCATTTATTGGAATAGCAAAGTCTTCTAGCCCAGCCACACACTTCGGGTGTCCTATGGGCAGCAGTTCCGTTTTACCATTGCTTAGTTTAAGGAAATTTGCCGACATCCAGGATCGAATGTCTGCAAGGCAAGCATTCGGTTTATTAGTCGCTGCAGCAGATTCCAACAGTTTAAATGACAAATACAGGTATCATCAGCATAAAGGTGATAATCTATCCCATGGGTATGACTAACTTCCCCCCAGAGGTTGGGTATAAATGGAGACAGCAAAGGACCTGGGATGGACCTTTGAGGGACTCCACAGGTGACTGGTCTGGTGGATGAGACCTAACCCCTACACGACACAGATTGAAAACGATCGGGCAAGTACGATTTAAACCGCGACATTGCCTCATCGTCAACCATGGGCCCCCCTGACCTGAACCCAGCCGAATACCCTGCCGAATACATTTAGGATACTTTTGCAAAAAGTAAAAGATTGCTCCCAAAGCCTGTAACTCAAGCCTGCGTGATGTCACAACATCCCCTAACTCAACGACATTTACAAAAAAGCTAAAAGCATACCTGTTTCTCACAGCATTTGGTGGGTGCTGGTGATTTGCCCTTTATGTGCTTATGTATGCTGACACTGTGCATGCTACCACTAACCACATTTATATGTTGATAGTGTGCCTATTACCTCTGAACATGTTATGCTTGTTGACATGTGGATGCTACCACCAACCGTTTGATCATGCTTCCTTTACAGCATATGCAAAGTGCCTAGAAAGAGATTAAGTTGTCCGAGGCAACTATACAAATGTATTATTATTATCGTCGGATACTTGTATCACATCAGGAGATTCTTTAAATGAGCATCTCTGTCAATGCTGGTGAGAAAGTGCTCCAGAGTTTTGCACGAGGATCGTGGCCTCCATGCTTACCCACTTATAAGAAGTGATTCAAAATCATGGTGGTGCACATTTCTATGAACATATCTTTTAGAAATTAAATGCCGAAACATAACATGCAGGGATCCGTTTGCGCATGCGAAGTAATGTCTCATGAAAGCTGTAGAGGGTGATTTATCGCAGAAAGCCACGAACTTATCCGGTTAGTCTGGTAGCTTGCTTAAACTATGGTGGCACCTATAAGTTCGATCGCCGATGGCTAGGCTGTGAGACCTTGGCTCCACCTCCATAATCGAAGCAAGAACGTCGAGACCTGCTGCCCTATTCTCTGATACTTGTCTAATAAGACCATCTAGAGGCTGTTGAACAAATATCATAATGCTAATGCAATACTGATAATTACAGTTCAAAAGTCCACCATGTGAATACATTATATCTTAAAATGATTAGTATAGTAACGCTTAGGCTTGCAAAAGCTGAACATCAAACTTTTTGTGGCACTGAACGAACAATGGCTGAAGTTGTTCACAGCATTACAGATCATTTGCAATTCAGCTCGAAGTTCTTATATGAGCATTCAGATTGCAAGTGTCCTTAGCGGGTCTTTACAGGATACAAAGTTAGCTACTCCTAATTTTTCACTTACAGACTATAAGTTGGAGGCAAAATCTTTTGCCTAAAGGTATGGGACCTTGGCCTGCGGAGCACAACTCCACAATTTCGTCACAGCAACGTCTTCTTTCATGATACCGACAGGGGCAATTCCTTTCCAGCCGTCCTATGTTGCTACTTCGATGTACTCACTTTCTCGGCTACCTTTCAGACTCAGCAATGTTGCTTGCTTTCACTTTTGTAACACGATGTGTCCACAGTACGTGCACCAGAAATCGATGAAACTTTGAGTGCATCTCAGGAGGCTCTTCCGAGTAAGACACACTTAGTCAAGATGGCTTTGTGAAAGACAACACACATACAGGGTCCTTTGCGAACCTTCAGCAGAATCATGCAGACAGCTGAGACAAACCTGCGCTGCGGTGCTGATCAAATATATGATACATCCCAGAGAAGGCGTAGTTGTCGCTGAGGCTGTTCCCTCCTACGATGGCTCTAGAAATTAAGGTAAGCGAAAGACAGGAAAAGATTCAAGGCAAATGAAAGATGAGAGGGCTAAACGTAAAAACCAAGTGGATACACCCTATCATTGCTGAGCCAGCACTTACCTGCTGGCTTCAGCTGCAGCTGTTGGTGCGATGGCATTGTGAACCGCCACACCGAGCACCGATGCAGCGGCAGCAGACGACACTCGCAGTCCGAGCAGGACGTGCCGCTTGTCAGACCCCATGCCGCCGCCCTGCAAGCCGCAAGCAGTAAGTGTCGTCGCCAAGGAAGCTTCGAAAGCGAGCCTGGTCTCAGAGCAGGACGACCAGAGCGTGTGCACGATGCTAAAGACGACTGCTGCTGCTGCTGCTGCTGAAAGCTGACATGCTACCGACTTGAGCTGTTCACGCGACCTCTGCACACTAGCGCACGTGTGCCTTAAGCTGAGCTGCCGCCTCAGTTCAGCGCATGCCATCGATAGCTGTGCCCGCCTCCCGTAGTGCCGACCTAGTCCATCATCGCCGCCTTGCTCCCTGCACTGACGGCTCAGTTAGAGCATCGTAGCACGGAAGTGAATCGGGATTTTACGGCAACGTTTATTTCCCTACAAAAGCCATTAGACCAGGGGTCGGGGAACTTTCTCTCCGGGTATTACTCAAACTCGAGCAATTTTAAAATCATCTCACACTAGCAATGAACTCAACTCACACTGGGATAGACTAGCAGGCATTTGTAAAAGGTCATGTTTTTTCATAGTCTAGGAAGGTTGGCTTTTACAAAAGTAGGAACTTTTGATGATGTAATTAAATTGAAGGAGCAAAATAAGTAACGAGCAAATGAGTTAATGAACAATTAATAATGGAGTGAGACTTCACAATATTTATTTGCATTTTCAGCCTGTATTACCCCAAAGGAAGATTTTCCATTTGACCCTAATTAGGCCAAGTTATCCCATGTCTCCTCACCCCTCAATCGGAGTCTTCCAGGACAACGCCGTTGCCCAGTGGCAGTCCAATAATAGTCTGATAATCAGCACACGTGATCATCAGAATCTGTGCTGGGCCACTCACACTGCTCTGCGTCATCATTCAATTTAAGAAAGTTTGATGCCATCGATGTCCAGATGTCACCAATACGTGCAGCAAGAGAGTTGATAGAAGTCGAGGTGCTCGAAGGCTGGAAGGGATCAAAGCAAAAGTACAACTGTGTGTCATCTGCATAGAAATGAAAGCCTAGATTGTGCCTGGCAATCAAATCGGCAAGAGGGAGACTATAAACCGTGAAAAGAACAGGAGCAAGCACAGAGCCCTGAGGTAGCCCAATTTCAGAGGTTCCTTGGATGATCTTTGTCCATTCACATCAATACTCTGGAGTCTCCCACTGAGATAGGATCAGAACCATTGCAATTCAGTGTCAGTTATGCCCAGCCGAAATGAGAGGTACTCAAGAAGGACTTGGTGATCGATAGTATCAAAAGCTGCCGAAAGACCGTGCAAAACAAGCAGAGATACTCTACCCAAGTCTGCATTTCAACGTAGGTCGTTATACACCCGAAGCAATGCTGACTCTGTGGAGTGATTAGCTCTAAAATCAGATTGGAACTTACTAGCAATGTTTGAAGTTTCAACATATGAGTTCAGCTGGTCTGCCACGACTCGCTCCAGTTTCTTCTATAGAAACGGCAGAAGAGAGACTCGGCGGAAGTTGCTCTCTTGGTCTAGTTGTGGCTTTCTTGATTAGCAGGTTGACTACAGCCTTTTTGAAAGGTGCTGGGTCATGATCTGAGCCTAATGACATATCTATTATGTTAGTATGCATGGCAGCAGCAGATCAATGCATCGTAGAAACAGGACAGTGGGAATAGGATCCAGGGGAATAGTCGTCTTTTTCGATAGGGATATGAACTTCAGGACGAGGTCATTAGTGAACTCCTTGAATGTAGACATTGAGGTTCTGCATGGAACAGAGGGACAGGATTCTAGAGGAGATGCTGCCACTCTCTGAGATGGAATTCCTGATCTTGACTATATTGCTGAGAAAGAAGCTAGAGAAGCGATCAGCTAGATCATCGTAGGGATCACTAGGTAATGAGCTAACCTGGAAGAGGTTAAGGAGATGGTTGATCGTCGACATCGGTATTTTTGGATTAATCACGACCTTCCATCATGTCTCGGGTTCTGGCACTCACGGCAGCAGGCCGACTTTGGCAAACCGTCCAAGCGGTATCGGCTGCTTGCTTGTCTTCAATTGTGCATCCACAAGCCCCGAACGCAGAAGCAGCAGCATCACAGGCAATCCCCATCCGTTTGTACTCAAGCAGCATGAAAAAGCACGAAGTGTCATCCAAAGCTCGATTTATTCCGAGCGGCTGGACTTAAAAAGCAAGCATATTCTGGACAGTGCGCTCTCAGGTTGTGGCTCTCACCTTGACTCTGCTACTACCAGCCGTAGAGTGTGCTCCATTGCCAGCAGCATAGCGGGCCATGCTGCACAAGCTGGGCGCACTGCTCTTAATGCTCCTACAGTGCAAGGGCGCAGGCACCTGATTGTACAACCGACAGCCATCGCGTGAGCGCCACGCTACAGGAGACCAGACTAGCTCAGGCGACTAAACATAACTTTAGAAAGTCAAACACTGTCCGAAAAGCAGCAAGAAAACATGCTCAGACATACACTTGTATATGCCTCTGGAATTAAGCCAAGGATGGGATTAGGTGCTTGCACTTTACGACCTATTTTTGGCTTTCGAGTCCTGCAGCGGGCAATTCTTTACTCCCCAACGCCATCAAAGTGACAAGCCTCTAGGGCTCTGCTGCTGCTATACAAATAAGGCTGCTGAGTCAGCTAATCTTTACTTTTTAATAGGTACACACATTCATACACACAGACACACAGGCTTGTGCATGCACACTTGCGCGCACACACATACACACACACACACACACACACACACACACACACACACGGTGAGTGCAGGACTACAACAGTAATGATCGCATCAATGCATAGAACAGCAAGCAGACAAAGCATACCGAAATAAAATAAAAGAGATCTTACAATGGCCATGCTCAGAACTTCCGACCATTAGGAAACACGTGGCACGATGCAGACAACATGCTGGAGACCAAAAGAAGAATATTATAAAAAAAATGCCACTCATACAATCAAAGGTTTACATTGCCAGATAAAAACGCCTGGCAACGTTGCCAGCCTGTGGCCCACAATGGAAAGCGGCGCTCTGAACAAAGCAGCCGAGGCCATTGGAGGCATTAAGAATGCCGTGACTTCGACGATGCCTTCGGAGATCCCTGTGCGTCAGAGATTAATCGTAGCCAACTTTACTTTTTCAATGCTTTTCATCTAGTTGTCATCGCTGCCGTTAAGGGCTGAGAGGAATACACCTGCCGAAAAACTGGTCTATTCATAAAAAGATAAGAATGCATTAGGTATGCATAAAAGCTTTTTGGGCGTTTATCATTCGGTTGTGAGTTTAGGACATGCTAGCCGGGCTATACGAGTGAGTAAGTGGTTGGCAATATTGTCTCAAAAGAAACTCTCTAAAACAACTGAACCGGTAGAGAATTTGTACGTACCCCTGCTCTGAAGAACCAACTGGACCGTAAAGATTGGCTAGAAGTACACTCCGTATCCTCAGGTATTCCTTTCGCACGGCTGGGTCGCGCTGTAAACATACGAATCGAATACTAAAGTACGAAGCAGATATCAATCCAGTTAAAAAACAGATCCCGAACTCCATGCCCAGACAATGACAATAATTTGCCATTGTTTCTAAAAACCAATGCGCGCGCTCCTCCTTTTTCGTAACACAGCGTGGCCGTCTCTGCGTTCTTTCGTTTATATCAGAACGGTAACGGCACCGTTTCCAACGTTGCGCAGCGACATCGACGTGCTTTTACGTGTCTTACATAAGCATAGACATTGGGAAAGAAATTCTAATGGAAATTAGATGGATATCATATAGATTTAGTGTCTTGCTTGAGGCAGCCGTGGCAGCAGCGGCTGAAGATCGACGATGCCGGAATCCTATACGTCCGTCCCGAATGAAGACCACGGTCGCACAAGATGCGCGAGTTAGACTGCCGGTATGCTGCGCATTTTGCAGCATATCGGGAAGATTTATACTAATACAACGGGGGCACCACCGGCAAGCTTCGATACCTCTATCTTCGCGTTTTCGCTTAGTAGCTGGCTCCGCTTCCTGATGTACATGGTCCCTAATCAAAAAGACACTATTCTAAACGGTCGGCCACTCTGAACATGAGCTCAATAGGCAGAAAATTAAAGTCTGCGCCTTTCCGACAGCACTATATGTTCTTACTAAACTTGGGATTATCCTGGGTACGATGGGCATTGTACCGAGCATCCAGTGCAAGCACTTGTTGCCAAACAGTAGCCATGTTCAACGCCCCACTTCTGCTTCCGCTATGGTAGCGAGCCGTCTATACCTTCTATTTAGCGGCGCGTTGGGATCCAGGGCTACTACGGAGCGCTCTGTCGCTTGGTAGTTATGGACTCGCATTACTTTGCGAACAAATTATTCGCGCTGCACGCTTATTCAAATCAATTTTTCAGTTGAAATAGCTGTTTCGGGAAAATTTTCCATGGTCATTTCGCCGCAATTTGC
Source organism: Cristatella mucedo (assembly GCA_009760855.2). Lineage (NCBI taxonomy): Eukaryota > Metazoa > Bryozoa > Phylactolaemata > Cristatellidae > Cristatella > Cristatella mucedo. The sequence continues at coordinate 4,350,550 of WPIO01000010.1, read as the reverse complement.
CGACTGCCTCACAAGAAGTGGAGACAAAACAGATGACCACTGGTTGGGCAGTCCTGTTTTGGGCCTTGCCGTGACGACTTTCCATCCTGGGATCTAAGAGGCTGGCTGTCTAAGGCAACCTATTTAAAACTTAAACTCCTCTTTTCCCACTACAATCGAAAAGTTAACAATAAAACTGCGTTGGTAAGCTTATGGGCTAAGTAGGCTAAGCATCGTACCACACATTCTTCTGACTCCAGCCGTTTAGCTATGCCTCGAAGCAACCTCAGATCCTTTGGAAGCCACGCCTTTAATTCTTACACTACCAAAGTCTGCAACCCGCACCGGACTGACGTCACCTCATCCCCTGACCTGGCGACTTTTAAGAAGCTGAGAACCCACCTGTTCATAACCACATTTGCTGGCGTTTGCCCTTTGTGGGTTTATGCGTTCTGCCACTATGCATGTTATCAATAAATAACTGACATGCGTAAATATATACATAGATAGAGAGAGCTAGAAGCTTATTCTCTTAATACTATATAAAAATTTCTTATTGTTATTATTTATTAGCATCGGAGCAAGCGAGTGACTTCTCCTGCCACTTTTTGGTTTCGTTCTCTTTGCATTCGAGGAAGATAGTTGATTGCACGTTCGCAATTAATTTTTACATAAAACAATTAAGGCAAATAAAAATAAAACTTAAATAGTCTGCGTTATTTAGTTTTTCACTGAAAGAGGAGCACGGCGCACTTTGAGGTTCGCAAAGGCTTCGATCAATTTACAGTAATCCAGCTTAGCTCTTTGTTCATGTTCGATGGATATCATTGACAATCCACAAAGCCTCTCCTGCGCCAGAATTGAGCGTAAATAGGCCTGGATGAGCTTCAATTCACAGGAACTACGCTCTCCGCTTGCAACGCTGAATGGCATTGAAGGATTAATTCATAATGCAAACACAACATTCTGGAAAATCTTTGGTAGGCCAAGTGTTAAAAAATATTCCGCCACATCTTGTACTCTTTTGCACTCGGGTCAGAGTCAATACGAAAGTGACCGAAGCTCATCTGCCAGCTCCGCCTTATCGAAGTCTTGTTTTATAGTGGCACCGGCAGCGTTGGTTCTAGTGGAGTCTCGCGGAGACACAGCGCGGCGTGAGCAGTAAACGAGACTCACTTTCTCTTTATTTCACTCGCTTTCTCTTTATTTCTCTTAACGCGTACATATATGAGAGCTCGATGAATCGCAGCAGACGTCGAGGAATATAACATACATTAGTGGCTCGGCGCTGCACTGCATCAATGGTGAGAAGTAGGCTGCGCCGTGTCAATGGCGAAATTATTGGCCGCATGTGAGGAGTACATTAGTGTCAGGGCGTTTCGCTAATTACATCAGCAGAAGCAGCAGGCTTACACGACAGTCCACCAAAATAACTTCGCCTTCGGCATGTGCTGCTGGTGCATGGACGCAACTACACATATCAATCAGAAGTTACTGGAAGAATGTGCAGTTGCATATATATATATATATATATATATATATATATATATATATATATATATATATATATATATATGTATATATATGTATATGTATATATATGTATATGTACCCAGGCTGGGTTCGGTTGGCTGGGACCGGACGGCTTTAGTGAGGGTTAGGGTCACCGGCTAGGCCGGGGTCGGACCCTACGGCATGGCCGGATGTATGCGGTGACGTGAGGTCACCGGGGCTCATGGGTACGGGAAGTTGGCCAAGTAAGTCGTGGTGTTGGAGGCTCCCGGTCTCGCCGAGTTATGCACCTGGATTCGTGCAGGCGTGCTCCGGCGATGCTGCCACGCACGCAAGGGAACGAGTACTCAAGGCCCGAGCGGAGCTGGATAGCTCGCTCGTTGTTGACTTGTTTATACCGCGTCCCCCGTGTAGCGTGTTCGTGACCCCCCCCCCGTGTGTTGGCGTCTTTCGGTGGTAGCTTACGACTGTGGTAGTTGTCGACTCGGACTAGCCAGCAGTTACTCAGCCAGCCGGGTTTTGGACGGCGTACGCTCGTACTGTTGGATTCGGAGTCGGTACAACGACAGGACTGCAGAAGCCGACTGACCCCAACTAACACGTTTGTTCGCGCTTGCTGCGTCGTCTTGCGCCCCCGTAGTGTACTGTGTATAGGACCCTCCCTGTAGACTTGTTTAGTTGCTCTGTTGTTGTTGGCGCATGCGTTATAAAGATGTTTAACCTGACGGCCGCTCGTCTTACCCTAGCTCGGCGGCATGGCGAGCGGCAGCGTGGCCGGAGTATGGCGGGGTTTGGCGGGAATTAGCCTTTGACCCCAGGAACTCGGTTACATATACACTATACAAGCCATTATAGGGAGCGCGCTTAACTTACAAACCACGCTCGGGCACAAGGGACCTTGTGGCCTTCGGCGGTTGCTGCACTGCCCAGAAAAATCCGTCATCCATCCTCCGGGATGTAGATACTGAACGACCGGGACACTGCTCCATCCCTCTCACGCCATTGGTCCACGCCAACGGACTCTCACGACACTACACGTCTTAGCTCAAGTACTTCTTCTTCCAATTCACCCACATTAATAGGCCTCGTCGCCCATCCGGCCTCAAGTCAAAGGCCAGGCTTGGCCTAACCGGGTCACTCCCAGCCCGCCGTATCGCATTGCAGCCACCACAGGCCTTGGGGGTGAACCTTGAACCTTGCATGTGTATAGACGTCTTGAACGCTGAATCTTTGCCATTCACGTTGCTGCAATTGTAATAAGCTCGGTCTCTGCAATGCGTTAGGTTCATTCCACATTGAGTGGGTTTCTCAAAAAGTGACTCGAAAAGTCCGATTCTGCTTGTGTCAGCCACATTAAGAAACCTTCCTAAGTGCTTTTCAATACCTGCCTTGTCCATTTGAAGTTCCCCGAAACGAAGGATGGAGGTCATTCTCTCATGGTGGCTGGCATCAGGCGCGGAATCCAGTACAATACTGTAGTATTTAGCATCCTTCGCGAGATTTGTAATCGCTTCCAAAATTTGACCAGAAATGAGACTGATCAATTAAGTTTGACGTTCAGGCCCCAGATAATAGGCCACTGTTTCTGCATTCTGAACGTACCGTAAGTTCTCAACCAGCATGGGATCGAGCTTTGCAATAATTGAACTTCGCCAAGAAAATTCCATGAACGTAGAGCCTATCGGAATTACCATGAAAGCCCATAATCTTCTGTGCTGAAAGCAATACGATTGCTACGGTACGTCCTAACGCGGCGCAGTAATGAGCTCTGTCTCCACTAAAGCTAGCGTTTATGGTGAGTTGAGCAGCTTTGAAGACGTAATCCAAGCCCCTTCCAGTCCATCACGTGCTGCCTGTGGTCCCTCGACTGCTCACGCTCCTCGTCAATGGCCTTACTCTAGTATTGTCTACTGCTAAAGCCTTTAGACGCTAGTCTCGTTAACTTTCCAGCAAACAACTCTGAGCAGAATCAATACACGGTACCCCATGGTTCGGAATGCACAAGCCACGTTCGGACTGTCGTCTCTCCCTTTGACAGCGTCTTAGGATAAAGGTCAGGATTTAATCTGTGTTTTTTTTAGTTTGGGAAATCTAAAATCTTGTATTAGGACAGCTCAAAGTCTCACAAAATCGATGCGTAAGCCATCGGCTATACATCTTGGAAAAGATGCAGGGCGCAGCGTAGGCCCCCTGGGACATACTGTTTGAAACAAGCAGAGCCTGCTGATAGGTGTCGCCTTCTGAGTTCTGCCCATTCCCTTCCGTTGTTGGGGTAAACGTTGTCACTTGCTACGGATTTTCTTCAAATGCATTCACTTAATATTATGCGTTGCTCCCATCATGGTCTCCTTGAGTTATTTTCTGCGGCTTGTGGTGCTCAGGAATCCGATTCCGATGGAAGTAACGTAGACGATAGTATAAATCAATCAATTGCTCTAGCCATGCATTTGCTCTGGTATGCTAAATTGTCTAGATTTTTTGCTTTTGCGAACCCAATATAATTCATTTATATAGCGCCCCGAGAGAACTTAATCTCTATTCAGACGCTTGACATATGCCTCGGGGCTCGAGCCCACGACCTCAGTCATACCTTGGTCGAGGCGTGCACCTTAACCGCTAGACCAAACCAGCTCGGCAATTCGTATTTCAGGAACGACTTTTCAGATTTGCATTGTACCAACTAAGAAAATGAGTAATTTACTGAATATCGATTCGTTTAAAACTTTTTAGAGAGCGTCACACTTGCTAAACATTTAGCTTTTCAAAGAAATTTAAAATACTCTTATTAATTTTTCCACATCACAACTTTGGGCCCGTTAAATATCTGAGACCCCTCAGCCGTAGAGGTTTCAGTGCTCACGCGAGGACACTAATTAGTATTAAGAAGAGTTTAATTAGCTCCTGCTACGGAAGATTTTAAGAAAGAATATGGGCCAAATTTGAAGTCAGACACAAACCGACACCGATAAACTGCCCTGCAGCTAATGGATAGTCTGCCTTGCTCAGCGGTTTACGTCTAGTGCCTGTGTAGTGTACTGTGGACATTTTGAATGGTCAGGACAAACGAATTCACCGAAGCTGGGCTAAGCAAATATCTACGGTACGTCCAGAGAACAGTCGGTTGAAATAACAATGTCTGTATGTAGATGTTCGTGGCCCATGTTCGATAACCTAATAGGAAAAAAGGGTAAAAAAACGCTGTTTAATAAGCTTCAACCACCAGCAGGAGTGCAAGCCACTACTAGGTCTCTCTCCCTACTCTGCTGCGGTGCTTTTCTCAGAGTTGCCCGGCCTCTCTAGAACCCAACGCTGCCATTGTTTCTCAAAAGTCAGCGAAATATCCCACATTCGACCATGCTTCCTTTGCAGTGTATGTAAATTTCCTGGAAATAAAGTAAGTTCTCTCATAGCACTATACAAATATATTATTATTATAACTATATGCTCGATCGTCCCTAGCGACCCGTGCGGATCTTCCCTCTCCTGATTGGTTGTCTGCTCAGGAGATTACGCCTGCTACGCTCTAGTGCGCTGTAAGAGAAACTCGGGAGATCAATACGTCGGGTACGTGCAATAGACTTGATGTTCAAAATGCTCCGATCAGTCGGCTAGTATCAATGTAATATTGCGAAAATCTAAAGATTGGATGAACTTTAATGAAGATAGTAGTAAGTCAGGACCATTCGGATCAAATATGGCAGCGCTTTATTTGTACACTCTTTAGTAGATCAATAGTAGCACCAATCCGATGGGCACATTGTCGGAGTGGCACCTTGCAGGACCTGCAGCGTCCATCGCTTGCCGAAGTCCTGCTGTCAGCAGGTCGTCGGCGAGTGCGCCAAGGTCAACGCGACCCGCAGAGGAGCCGATGCACGCCGAGAGGCAATCACGTCCTACCGCAGATCTCCTGACCCGAGGCACAAAAATATATGTCACGGTGAGCTCGTTAGCAATCTTGAAGAAACAATCACGAGCTCTCTAGGTTAATAGTAGCGTCGCTCTCCGACAACAGGATCTCGAAGAGTATTTACGTACAGTCTGGCCAGTCTTCTCCTCGGTCTTAATTAGCAAATTATTGGCACCAGCATTCGGCGTGCTGGCTGTGGCGCCGACGAAACTGGACTAGTTGCCTACCAGTTAATTGAGGTTCAGAAACTAAACTTCTTTTCGCCGCCGCCGCAAAATAACGCCCAGCTAAACGGGCGGTAGGCAGCGAAAATTCGACGCCAGGTGGCGTGCTCGCTCGCTTCGCTGTTCATAGGATGTTCGGGCACCGGTGCTTGATTCTTCCATCGGAATGGTGTCAGCGGCTCTCAAACGGTGGACAACATGAGCATTTCAGGAATTGCAACGAATGCCACACGGATGGATATCTGTGAGCAGAGTCTGACAAGAGCAGCTGTCTGACGAGCAACTGCTGATGTCAGCCTACCCATTCGAACCAGTGACAACAGTCGGCAGTCGGCATGCACTGGCCGTACAGATCCGCTGCTGCTATGCTGGTGCTGCTAGTGTATCTCGAATGCATCCTCTGAGGGCGGCACGTAGGAGAATCCTTCGAACGCGTTGTCAGCCTCCTGGACGCTGGCGCTGACCAAGATGTCACCTGACCTGGCCACGGATGCTGGAGAAAAAAATCGCTAGAAACTGAGCCGGCCATCCAGTCAAGTCGATGCTGGTGCATTGCTGCTACAGCGCGAAATTTTCGGACATAGAGAGGGTTGAAAGATGACGAGATTAAGCTACGCTATTTTGTGCGGCTGAAATTCGACGGTGAGGAGCACGAGCCAAATTTGCCCGAAAAAAGAAATAGCAATAGGAAAGCAGAAAAATCCGTCTGACGACTGCTGCACTTCTGAGTTCGAAAGAATATTATTTATTAAAGTTTTGTCTAAAGATCTTTTCCTTGCTGAGTAACTTCGATAGCTACCTCAACATTCAAGATATAGAGAAATTCCTGCTGACCGTTGAATGTTCAGCTAGAAAGAGTTAGCTGACAGGGTGCCTACACTTCAACGAAGCAACTGAGCAGCAAAACGTTGCCACATCCAGGATTTGGCACAGAGATTTTACCAGTGTAGAAATTAGCTTAACATCTTAACAATAGTGTGATGACGATAACATTAATAATAATAATAATATATTTGCATTGCATACCAAGAAAGTAATCTCTTTCTAGGCACTTTACACATCCCAGCTCTCGCTGCGATGACCTTATGAGCACTTATGAACGATGAACACAGCAGGACGGTATAGATCTCGGCCCAGCCATAGGACTTTCTCAGGAAGCCTGATAGTTTTCTCAGCAAACCTTCACTACAAAACTTTAGGCATTAAATACCCACATTCTGCACTGTCCTAGGCTGGTTCTTGCGACACTTGAAACAAGCCAACTCCCTTTCTGCATGTATTGATGACATCCGCACATGGATGGCAGCAAACTTTCTTAAATTGAAAGATGATACAACCAACTTACTAGTTATGAGCAAACCAAGTGTGATTCAAAAATTGGAAATTGTAACGCACACAATCGGCTCTGTCAGCACATCTCCTGTTGAACCTGCACGAAATCTAGGTGTCATGTTCCAAAGTGACCTTTCGTTAGACGACCACATCAGCTCCACAGTCAAGTCTGCCTACTTTCAGCCACATAACATTGCTAAAATTCGGGCTTGTTTAGATAACGATACCACGTCGAAGTTGGTCCATGCATTTGTGACATCCCGTCTTCACTTCTGTAACTCACTGCTGGCTGTCCTACCGGCATGTGTAATCAGGCGATTACAGCTGGTGCAAAACACGGCAGCCAAGCTTGTCTGTCGTGAGCGTCGCAGCTGCCACATCACACCACTTCTCGCCGACCTGCACTGGCTCCTAGTCAAGCAATACATCGACTTCAAGGTTTTGTCGCTCACTTTTAGGTCACTTCATTCTTTGGTTCCAGTCTATCTCAAATCTACTCCCCCACCAGGCCAAGCATCGAACCACCTACTTTTCGGAATCCAACAGTTTACCAATACCTCGTACAAATAACCTCAAATCCTTTTGAGACCGTGCATTTAGTTTGTATGCTCCCAAAGTCAGGAACTCACTCCTGACTTGCGTCAGAACATCCCCCGACTTGACCAAATTTAAAAAGAACTTAAAAACACCTATTTAGGACAGCATTTAGTGGGTCCCTGTGATTCGTCCTTTGTGTGCTTATGCGTGCTGACACTGTGCATGCTGCCACTAACCACACTTGCATGCTGAAACTGTGCATGTCACCCCTAACCATGTTATCCATGTTGTTTATCAAGCATAATATCATTCACTATTCAATCGTGTTCCCTTTTGCAGCAAATGTAAAGAGCCTAGAAAGAGATTGAGTTCTCTCAGGGTGCTTTATCAAATGTATTATTACTATTATAGTGTGGGCGCAGAAAAGGACGGTCGTGACCAGTTGTTCTGCGAGCCCAAATACAAAGCTGTTCTCGGACACGCATGTGTTTCTGAACCGTCGCTTGCTTGCTGTCGGAGCATCAAACTACATCGTGTGACACGAACCACGATTGGCAGC